>OMLP01013677.1:0-11310 GCA_900302685.1 Spondyliosoma cantharus
AATTACTAATCTGCCAATTGTTTTCCTGAATAATTGATTAATTGATCAATTTATCAAATGTCCACAGACAGCTAAAACTGCCCAAAGATTTTAGATACGGTTTACGCTCAGAGAAAACTAAAGAAAAATGTAAATGTTTATTTTTGAGAAGCTGGAACACTTAATTTTTTGGCATTTTGCTTAAACAATTACTTACATTACAAACACATAAACACAATATTTGGCATTAGAGCTGAAACAGTCAATTAGTAATTTTCAGGCAAAAAAAATGCTTAAAAAATGTGGTAATTGCCTGCTTTTCTTTTATTTATGTGATCGTAAACTAAATGAATTTGGGTTTGGGACTGTTAGCGGACAAATAAGGCTTCACAATATGCTTTAGGGAACTGTGATTAAGAGATTATTTTTTTGACAGTTAAAGACCTCCTGATCAACCAATAATAACAAATTATCATTAGATGCTTTTTGTTTGGAGATCACTTCAAATATATCAGGAAAAACACATTTAATGTGTCACCATGTGCAGAACCTTTGTGTTATCAAATTTCCAGGATGATCTTGGTAAGATTGAGTCTATCCTCAAACAAATGACACACTTAACACAGCCCTAGTGTGCTAAATAAGTGCAAACAGGCCTGTTTAATGGTTTAATTAGTTTTACTTCGGAAAACAATGCAGAGCCAGGCAAGACATTTGCTCTGTTAAATATTAAATATGTTCCATCTTCATTTCTTGAGAGTTTTTGACACAGTAAAGCTGCCATGAAACTGTTTATTTGTATGCCACTTTCCAATTTGCAGCGGGGCTTCCCTTGTACATCAGCAGCAGAACTGTGCGTCTATTAGCAGCAGTCAATTTAACACCCTGGCTTTGAAGTTCTTTCATTATGTTTTCAACTGTGGGACTTTCTCAAAGAAATATTTACAAAGTGTATTCAATTATGATTTAATTCTAACTCAATATGGGAAGTCAGCCTTGCAGAGCCGAGGGCATCCCCAATGGCTCGCTCCCATGTGTTAGACTGAGGGAAACACCTGGCGTTATACCATCCAAAACAACCCCACTACAATCCACTTCACACAATTTGTTTATGTGTGAGGCATAATGAAAACCCATAATATAAGCCTTCACCCACCACTCAATTAACGCATTAATTCATCTTCTGCAGGTGGCCAAAGGCAGGCGGAGTGGCCCCATAAAAGAAATAAATAAATAAATCACCCAGCCAATCATTACCGGCGATATCCGCAAATTAAAAACCCAATTGTGGCTCTGTTAATGAATGGAGAGTGAAAGCATTTCATAAACTCTGTTAACATACAGCCTACAGCACTTATCATGGACAGCTCTACTTCAGAGGATAGACTCCTTACCTGAACTTAAATTCCACTGGCTGCCACATCAAACACACAAGTTCTCCAAGTGAACATGATGTGACCTCATGTGAAATCTCCATGCCATCATTTGACAGTTCATGATCCAAAAAAAGAAACCATCAATTAATCTTTCATTTTTGCCCTTGTGAGAGGTGTTGTCCTCCAGGTACCATACCTGAGATTAAATCTATTAAGATAATGTGTTCTGTGCACCTACACCACTGACTCCAGGACAAAAAAAACTCCTGCAAAGGTTTGAAGTTATACCAATTCTTCCAAATGTACTGACACTAATGAGAGTTTGACACAGTCTGTTTGCCTTCTGCATAAATACAGTTTCTGCTGCCTTTAACTCTGCTTAACAACCACAATGGTCAATTACCATCCTAGACACTCTACCTCCACTTGCACAGTTAGAAAGAGCCTGGGCTTATTTAGCAAAGAGCTGCTCTGAAAACACATATGAAAAAACCTGGAAGTCAATCTAGTGATCAAAAAGTGTTAAGACTGTTGGGACAGGTGTCAGAGTTTTTGCTAAAGATATTGAGATGATATGAGCACAAACAAATTTAATTTCAAAGCACTAACAATATTTAATATATACCTTTACTAGTGCGCTTGCTTTAATGGTAATACAGTGCTGTCACTAACATAATGTAATTGTCAACTACAGCAAGTATTATAAACATAAATTCAAGAAAAGTGGCAGCCGGTTTCTTTGCTCTTTGAGACATTAAGATGTTACAGCAAAGATAAGACACATATTCTGAGTTCATAACTCTAATTTGACACTTTCAGTCTTTGTTTTGCCCACAACACAACCAGAAATTCAGATTCCAACTAGACAGAGCTGATGCACGAATTCAGTGAGATGAGTGTTGCTGAGTCTGGCCCAATCCCAGTTAAGATATTACATGAACTAAAGATTACATGTGCAATTTAGAAGCAGTTCTTCTCTTAATAAAAACTGTCTAGACCTGCAGAGATTAATCAGTTAGTTGTCATTCAATTAATGACCAACTACTCTGACATTCAATTCAAAGGTATGTTTTGGGGAGAAACTGGTCAAAATGATCAGATTCCAGCATCTTAAATGTGAATATTTTCTGATTTCTTTACTCCTCTATGACAGTAAACTGAGTACCTTTGAGTAATGGACAAAAGAAGACACTAATCTAGTAAGTAATTAAAGAGAAAGTAATTAGAGTCAATCAGATATATCAGTTGGCTGATTAAATTGGCTAGTATTGGTCTATTACAGATATATACATGGCGCCACCGTTGTGGTCGCACATGCGCCAAAAATCATTCAAGTGTGACTAAATATTTTTTTTATTGGTCGCATCAGTGCTCCTGAAATTTAGTAATTTGCTTCTTAAACTACCGTTATCGCTATAACGGTTAACGTTATTTCTCGCTGCAGGTGCTGTTATTCAAATGAAGATAAGTATATTTTACCTTTACTCCTGTTTACAATGACTTACATTCAGTCTTGAGAAAATAAATGAAAATGTATTATTGGGTGCACCTAAATGACGTGCTGGTGCATCTAAATTATAAAGTTAAGCGCACCAGTGCAACCAGTGTAAAAAGTTAGTCTGGAGTCCTGTATATCGGTATCTGCATTTATGTTGCCCAACAAGCCAAGATTTAAAAATTCTTCTTGATCAGGATTATAATGCAGAAAAAGATGCTTTGATTTCATAATTACTAAATACCCATTAAGTTTAATGCACTGGTGTCACTTTAGATGATAACGTTTATGGCAAAATCAGCCTATATATCAATGAGACATTTTTTGCTTCCTAGCATCAACCCCAAAAATCACATATTGGTCGGGCTCTAAAAATGATCAACAATGAAAATAAGCATTAGCTGCAGCCCCCTAATGCCCTAAGTTACCTGACTGAATATCTTGGGGTTGTAAAATAATTAAGATAACCCTCTGGTCATCTCATTAGCCATTCTTAAATCATGGCTTGAAAGAGGTGTAATCTTGTCAGTGATGTAAAAAAAGGCATCTCAAAAGCATGGAAATACATGTTTACAGCTTGATTTAACACTCATTGATGGCCAAAAAGGAGCTTCAAGCTGAGAAAATCAGCTCATCCACACTAACTGAGATGCTGTCAATTCACTGCTGGCCTTGGGTAAGGCCACTTCTCTGCATGCAGGAAGCGACAAACTGAAACAAAAAAGGGAAATCCAAAATTTCCCTCAAACAACAGTATGTAATACTACAGAAACAGACAGACGAATCAGCATGCTATTTCCCAGCGCTTAAGGTAGATTTTTATAAAGAATCGCAGATCATCCCATTTAATGAACATGACCACAACGTCTGCAGCCGCTGATGTCAAGAATTAAAACATTTTGAACAGAATCATTTTGCTGACATTTAGACAGAGGTATGAATGTACAAAGTTGCTCTGTGCCGCTGTAAGTGTCCACAACTGACCCTGTTGTCATGCAGCAGAGGGGCAATCAAAATGTGTGAAGTGCTTGCACGTTAAAGGTTGAAGCAACAAGTGGGGCCATCACTCCACCTAATGACCACTCTTTTGCTTGAAATGAAATAGTTAAACACAGCGCACCTTCTTGAAGACATTAACAAATATGTCTTTGTGATGTCTTTGGCACGTATGACACCAACTGTCGCATAAAAACATGACACATGTGGCTGTTATCACTGGAGACAGAGATGTAGGTAAGCATTGTTGACATGGTTGCACTCTGTGCATGTGGAAGTTAATTAGACAATTGTAAACCTGCTGGAAAAAAAAAAAAAAAAAAAAAACATGCTGTGACACTGGGCGGACGCCTTGTCTCGCTTGTAAACACAACTGCAGCCAGTCTGACTCTCTCACGTGGCCACGAGATCTGCTGGGATACAAGTCTCCTCAACTCCTGATCTGGAAACAGTGGAGAACAGTTGTACAACGGGGCTACATGACCACACCTACTCTATCTGCTGTACCAGAGTCAGCCCACTTGAACAGGCAGTGCACACAGTGTACCCAAGAGCTAAGGGGAAAAAAAAGAAAAGAAAAGGGGGGAAAAAAACTTCAGGTGCACGTCTGAGGTCAGCAGCTAAAAATGACAGTGGAACTGTGACTCAGCACATGTGAGCTCCTTAAGGTTTGATGAAACAAATCAAAACAATGCTGGAGCTACAGGAGTACAGTCATCATGCAAATTACTGCAGCGGGAGGAAGTGAACAAACTCGGTTCTTAAAATGCTTTCAAATAATAAAAACAATGAGAAATATAGGATTATTAACATAACATTATGGTTTCTGGTATATTTCTGTTAATATGAGAGAGGATTAAGAAACATTTTTTTTAAAAATATTCATATTTTAAGACAACTTGAAAAATTGTTAAAAATGAATAAAAAGACCCCAAAAAAAGACACTTAGGAATACGATGTCTTGACACGATGGAGGATATAAGCGGGCAGAGGGGGCTGTTTTTCTGCAGCCTTCCATTAGATGCAATTATAAATGGCCGAGAGCAGAGGGATGGGGAGCCAATCAGATCTCGGCTCGCATGTCAACCTAAGACCAACTGTCTCCTGGCTCTGACAGCAGGATTTTACCTCCATAATTCAAATCCCAAAGCAAAGGCAATCTGCACTTTGCCAACTCCAACCAGCGGGGCCGTGTTTACAAGGCGGCACATGGAGGGGAAGCGCAGACCGAAAAAAAGAGGCGAACGGAGTCGAACCGAACCCACAATGAATGAAACCCTCCGTCAAGATGAATCAATCGCGGTCACAATCACACTTTGATCCGAGCAAACACTTAGCGGATGTAATTGTTGCCATTCACTGGACTGTGAGACACATCTCCACTTGACTGTGCAAAGCGGCTTTTTAAACCGACAGCGGGCTCTTTTCTTAATGATTATGCAAATTTTATTTAACGGCTATCGCTGTCATTTGCATCTTGTTTATTGCCCTGACAGCCTCTGACACAACTTTGATAGCACCGGTGGGAGCACGACACCGAAAAGGAGCTCTCTGTCCGCGGATTCTCGCACAGATAACAGAGGTTACAGCTCTTAAATCTACAATGAGGCTGAAGGAGCACTGCGAAGAAATATCACCTTATCTCCCTGTGCACGCACACACACTTTCTCCTGACAAACTCTTGCTCTACTTAGTCAAACTCTTGCCCTGTACCCAGCAGGGACACACACTAATACCCACCACTCAGAAAGTTGTTTATAACGGAATATGCGGCTTCTTTCTCTGTCTAAACACTATTGCAGGGGGTGGTATTGGGAGAAAGAGAGAGGCAGCCATTTTAGAGCTCTTGCTACATAGACAATGGCTGGTCCAATGCAATATACAACTCTACAGTGCTTTCTCAGGGCTGGTGACTGACTTTAACTATGTCAAAGTGTGTCAGAGCAGTAAGTGGAGTTTACCTGATTTCTGTTTGGAGGCTGTCCAGTGTTTCCCGGGCTCATGGGAGGCGGATGGTGGGTCCTTTGTTGCCAACCCGGATGGACCCCACCATACTGACTGCTGCCCATATCTCCTGGTCCCTTATTGGCCCCTTCCTGATTGTTATAGTCTCCTTGGGGGTAACTCGGGTAGCTCCTGGCAGAGCTTGGGGATGTCAAAAGCTGATTTAAAGTTGGCGTAGACGTAGGTTGTTGGTTTCCCATGTTATACCTCTGATTATTGTAAGAGGCAGCCATAGCTGTGGTTCCTCCTGCTGGCTGTTGCTTGCCTGGCTGCCCCCCAGCCGCCGGAGGCTGGTTGTTACGCGGGGAATTCATGGCCCCGTATCCTTGGCCCTGATAAGAAGTCCTGTTCTGGAACGGGCTATAGTTGTTATAATGGTTAGGGTAGCCGTGTTCGTGTGAATTAGGGGGGTAAGGGTCCATCATGCCCGGCCCCGATGCAGCTGCCATGCCAGGGCTTTGTTGTCCGCCATGTTGATGAAAAGGGGCCCGGCTGTAGTGCTGGTTGTAACCGTAAGGAGGTGGAGGAAAGGGGCCCGGGTGGTGGTGTCCCATCCCGGGATGGTTATTCCCTTCGGGCCCGCCTGAATCATTCTGATTACTGCTATTATTATTTACCCTGGGCAAATTCCCGTTGCCGTTCTTCATGTCAGGATCCCCTCCTCCCCCAGCATTTCCAGCATCGGTCCCGTCCTGCAGCTCCTTCTGGCCAGGAGATCCGCCGTCAGGTCCCGGTTCCTTATTTTCATGCTGTTTCTCTCCCGGTACCGACTCCTCCTGTGGGTCCCGATCCGGCTTTTTGAGTTCGGATGGCGGGCTAGTGTTGAGAGTGGCGACGCTGGCAACCTGAGCGGCCATGATATCCCTCTCTCTCTCTCCCCCACTCTTTCTCTACCTCTCTCTCTCAGCACGGCGACTCACTCACAATCAAACTCCGAATAACCATTGAATATAAATACAATTATATTTATAACAACGTACCCGTCGTCCCGGTTCATTCCCCCCTTTGCCCTCCGCCCGGACCGGTATCCGGTAATCCACCGCGACTCCGTTTAAAGTTAAAACAGAGAGGGGAAAGTTTGTGAAAGAAAAATATATAAATACAGAGCCAGGGAAATGAATTTCACCGACACTAGTGAGTGTGTGTGTGTGTGTTGGAGGGGGGGCTTCTGTTACAGAACGAGAGCGCGAGCTAGAAATCAACCAAACCAGCACGAGGCTCCGCGAGACACAGCCATCTTACCAAGCTGTCGCGAGAAAATGAAAACCCGGAGTGGAATCCGCAGAGAAAACTGGATCTGGACTGCGCCGACTGTCTAATAACAACATTGTTTATACCCAAGAAGAGCCATTATTGTGGGTCTAATGCGCTTTAAACTGAGCTCATACATAAAAATGTCGACGTGTTCGAGAAGCACTATTTGTTAGTATAAAACACTGGTCATTCTGAGACTAATTAAGTGTTGCATATAGGTGAAAATCTTATGCTAATGGAGATTCACAGCAGTGGGCTGACATAGTAAGTAAAGGGGAATTTTAGATTCGAAGGTATACATTTTTTTTATTATTTCACAAAACGTGCTCTTTAACAGTTACATTATTGTATTAGGAAGACCTACACAGGGCTAGTGTCTATACCGTATGCTTGTATGCTAGTACATCCTATTTGATATTCTATATGCTAAAAATGTTCAATAGCTAAAATGCTGTCCTAACAAGTAGGCGGAACAATATTTCAGTAGCTTCACATCCCTTTCCTCTACAGTGACCAGTCTAGTATATTTAACTTAAGCACAAATATGAATTAAATGGCTCTTCCAGTATTAAACAATTAAGATGCCCTTTCCTTTACCATATTGCTCTGCCTTGAAGTCAACTATTCAACCATTCTGATTAGAAAAATTGCTTCATGCATGAGCTGTGTGTTGCTCTTTGTTACGTTCATTCCGTGCACTTTATCTTATTAGCTCGTTAAAGGAGTGGAACAAAATAGGCTTCTTCTGTTTGAGTGGCCTAATGGGTCGAAGTGACCTGCCTCCATACTGCTTCCATGTGTCGAAGGCGGCAAATGAGAGAAGTGGGTACAGCGGAGGAAAGTAGAGGAAAGCATGAAATCACAACCTGTGCGTGCGTGCTTGCGTGTGTGTGTGTGTGAGAGAGAGCGAGAGAGAGAGAGAGAGACAGAGGATAGAAAAGGAAGAAGGATGGGGGATGGAGGGAGCCAGTCACAGAGCAGGAAGTGAAGATACAAAAAGAGAAACAGTGGTGGTGGAAAAGTGACAGTGAATAGGCCAGTGAAATACAGCACATCACATGTTGTCTGTTAAAAAAAAAGTCTAATCTCACGCCAGCACGCACGAGAACGAGAAGAGATTTGGTGAAAACCATACAGTCGCCCTATACAATTAATAAGAACAGACATGCTATGTCTCTCCACCACTCTCTCTCTCTCTCCCCACCCCCTTTCTTCGTGCTCTCTGCCTGCCTGCCTCGCGCTCTCCTAGCAGCAGCAGCCTTCATGATGCCTTCCTGTGCTGTCGGAATTTTTGGAATCACGCCTTAAGATCGAAACGAACGACTCGTACAGTGTGGAATTAAAGGACTGAATGTCGAAGGAAAGTCTGAATTGTCCTACCACAGCCTCCCTTATTGGCCCCACATTCGTTACACTGTGTGAAAAGCCCTCTTACACATACACAAAACGCATAAATCACACCAGACACATTGGTAAACAGAGGCATTATCTACTTTAACAGGAAACAATCATGGAATAACAAAGATTATAAAGAATATAGATAACTATATGGATGCAGGGTAGTAAAATAGTGTCACGGTCACAAGTGACATGCTTCAAATAAGATCATGTGAAAATTTGGACTATAAAAGTATTAAATATCTTCTCTTTTAATAAATCAACACCATAGTCACCCAATTCTTGACTAATAAGAGGAAATAACATTACATGAGCTTTTAAAGTATTGTGTGTGTGGGCTCATATGGAAAGATAGTGTCCTATTTTTTTCTTTTATGTGTTTGATTTACAATTTTCTTATCTAGGGCAATGTAATACACATCATTTCTCTGCTTTTAATTTCGTAAAATGACTCTGAGATTCACAAAAAAATTAGTAGCAAGCTGTGAAAACCTTTTACCCACTTATGTAACGGTGTAAAGTGTATTCTTTCTAAGCAGAGTGCTGCGACATTGCGTTCACGAGCCTCGGGTGGAGCACGTGAACGCAGCATCGCCGCTTGCAAAAGCAGCAGAACTTTGCTATGTGAATGTGGGGGATGGGAAGCAGCAGCTCTCTGCTCTGCTCAGCCCTTTCTCTCTACAATGCGGGGCTTTCTGCTCACATTGCTCACTCTGTCCGTGGAAAAAGAGATCCTCTTTTACTTGAACTTTTACTCAGAAACCAACAAAAATATCCACATGTATTTTAGAGCTGCAAATACAGCTTTTGTATGGTTAATAAAGAGAGAGTATGCTGGGTGGAGGGGGTCAGCTCAGCTGCTGTCTGCTTATATAGGCTAAGGGAGGTGTGTGTGTGTGTGTGCGCGCGCGTGAGTGTGTGTGTTAGCAGAAAGCGCAGAGACTAGGCTGTGAGGGAGGAGGGGGTAGGGAGCTTCTTTTTCTTTTTAGCATAAACTTGCTGTTTATTATCAGGGGGTGCAGTCTTTCTTCTTCCCTGTTTCATATGTTTAAAAAGAGCACTATAATCTGCTTTCTATGCTCTGCTTCCCGGTCTTATTTTAGAAGTGGCTTCAAAAATGTGCTGTATTTTCAGCGCTCACCTTGAAAAATATTTATCTGTTGTTCAGCCTGTCTGTGTGGCTCCGTGCAGCTGCAAAGTGACTTAAAAGCTCCAAGATCATATGGTATGTTAAATCTCTGTGGGAGAGCAACAACATGATGCTAAAGACCTCCTGTGCAGCTAAGTGTCATGCATTTATTTATGTGATTCTTGTTTTACAAGGATATGGTGTTCTCTAAAATACCATGTTGCCTGTCCAGACAAGCTCCACAGCAGGCATGAGGACCTCCTTAACACAGAATTAATAGGGACACTATGGTGGTTGAAATTGATATGACTGAAAATAGTTTTTATTCTGAAATACGGAAGCTGAATCAGGAAGAAGCATCTAGCAAGTGAAGTCACTGTACTATAGCTGTTAGCACCCACAGACAAAGAATGACTTAACAAAAAGGTGTTAACACCTAAACCCCTGGCTGCATAATCCTGTGTGGCTCATATAGAGTAAGATTCACACTTCCCACATGGACTCTAAATGTTGTACACCCTGTCTTGTCTTTTGTCAACTGAGAGTAAACTAGCTATAAAGCAAGGAATCTGTCTTGCCTGTCAGTATATTATTTGCATATCTCGAGAACCGCTGATCCAATCTACCTCATACCTGGCAGGTTTGTTGCTGATGGCCCAAGGAAGTGCAGTGCTAAATTGGGCGCAATTTGGACATGAGACATGTTCAACAGTAATACCCTACACTTTGAATAAACAGTGAACACTGCTCTGTGCAGCAGCAGGGCGCGGCTTCAGCGCTCTTGTTTTGTACGTATGCAAACTGTAGTTGGGCTCAAACGTGATCCCTCTCACATGATCTCATGGGGAAGCAGACATAAACCAAATACGAGATTAGCATGGTGCAACAACTAGCTGTGGTAACATGTTGCAGTGAGAAATAAAACAAGGGGTAAAAGTTAAACTAGTCTGTGTGAGTGGGAAGGCACGGTCGACAAAGGTTTTCTATTCTGTAGCGAGAACCTGAGGTGAGATTTTATGTTTCTGTCAACTGTAGTATACTAGCTAATGCTAGCCTCAAGTGCTAGAATGATTTACTGTTGCTAGAAAGCAGCTGCTCCGGGATTCAATCCACACCCAGACTGTAAATCATAAATATCAAACATGTCTGTGAGCAGTTCAGGAGACTTAAAGGGGCACTATGTAGTTTTGGAGAAGAAATTGCTAGAAGAAAAAAACTCAGAATTTGAATATTTTCAATATTAATGAGGTAATAATACAAACTCAGAAATATATTTTCCATAACTAAATAAACAAGCTGTTCTCAGAGGAAAATAAGTTCCCCAGAACAGTGTTTGAAGCTAAAAAGTTGTCAGGGTCTGACCAATATCATTCTATTGTCCTTTAAGGTCAGTTTGTTTATTCAGTCGTGATAACGAAGAGAGTTTTTCATTTAATTTGTCTTGGCATAAAATTCAGTCTCTTCTGATGAACATTTCTTTCCCAAAACTACACAGTGCACCTTTAAGGCTGGATCTGTAAACCCCTCACATTACCACATAATCCGAGCTGTTCAATCTGCTCAAATAAAAGAAGAAAATCAGAATTTAGTTCAAAATGCTGCCTGGACTGTCACATTTGTCTTTTTGCCCTGACTGTTGATAGTGTGTGTAGAGTGACAGCCAGAGGGGATGGGGGGGG
>OMLP01013677.1:11330-44147 GCA_900302685.1 Spondyliosoma cantharus
GTGGGGGGGGGGGGGTCATGTGACACCCCCCATCTGTCCCAGGATGATGATTTAAGAGTGTTTACTTGTGCCCCACCACTGCCTCCCTGCGAGGATGACCGTGATGCATCACCTTCGGCCTGACGCCATGGCTTCCCCGGCTGTCACTAAGGCAGCAGCTTGGACCTCATCCATTGGGCCTTTTCTCTTGTAATCGTTATTAAATTGATATCAGGGGCTGATTAGAAGGAGGGAAAAGAGAGTAACAATGAAAGCTGTGTTGAAAATCCACGTTTAGAGATGCAAAGAGTTAGAGGAAGTTCATTATTCATGTCATCAAATCTAGTTATAAAGGCAAAACAGAAATTTCGGTGGACAGGCTAGGGTCATAAATATTTTACCAACTTATCTCAGCTTAGATATTCTATTTTTGTTAATTCATTTAAGCCTTTGATATTATTAAATATGCATTTTTAATGTAGTAACTTTCTTCAATTAATCTCAGCTTTGAACAGTAAAAGTGTCACTCTTGTTGAGCGAGTTAACTGATGACTGATCATTCAGGAGTTTTTCTTTTACTTTAATCCCTTGGGATCCAGTCTGGGAATGGAGCCATACAATCACCAAGACAACCCAATAATGTGGCGTGGAATTTCCTAACAAGAGTGGAGTTGAATTCGGAGACACACACACACACACACACACACACACACACACACACACACACACACACAAGGATGTACTGCACACACCCACGTGTGCAACAGCCAAACACAGCTCACACCTGACAATAATGTACACACTGAGAATTTATGGCCGTCAAGAGTCCGTCATTAATGCATACCTACGGCAAACATCGGTGGTAATCCCACAGTGACGTTGTCCCGGCCCTACACACACTAAAACAACACACACACAATCACAACACTTGGGCCCTGTCCAGATGGTTGCCAGGCAGCAGTTCAACGCATAGTCGGGAGTGTGTAGAGGAAGGAAGTGCCACTTTGCGAAGTGCAATGGGCATCCGGCTCGTTCCCAGACGCTGTGTGTGGAACCTGCCGCTTAAACTTACACCTGACAAACACACACCCACCACTTTGTAAACAGTGCAGGGATAAGGAATGTGCACTATAAAGCCTGGCATGGTTTCCTCCGGGGTTCCTTAATAGATGTGGACAATCAGTTTCATATTAGCTTTAAATGGCCACAGTCTCTCTTCAGGGCCCCAGTATACATTTAAGCCAAACATACAGCTCTGATAGATGAATAGATATTAAAAAGCACTTGTGGAATTATTCTGCTGCTTTATAAGGTCATACTTCAGATTAATCTTTCAGCCATTGTTCTTACCTGATTTGATCAAATGGGATCAAACTTTTCAGGAGCCACAGCTCACCCTGAACTGCTTAGCAGACATTCAATCAGTTGCTCCTCTCTCCTTGTATTATTCTCTCCCAAGCACTGAAATCCTCTCTGTTCCTCAGGTGAAAATAGACTGGGGACCTCAATGACCCACGACAGGCTTTCAAATCAAAGCTGATAGGACTTATTCAGGTTACACTGGGGTACTTTTATCTACCATTTTTGTGTGGGGGGTGATAATTTGCTAGGGAGCATTTTTTTTGGGGGGGAAATCTCTGAATTCATGAGATCCACACAGTCACACAGGCGCCGGTGCTGAATTCTAAACACTCCAATTTCTCGCGGTGTGTTCGAGCGAAGTGAAGGAAGGACCCCTGATCTCAACAAAGCCAGGCAAGGTTAAGAGCCCTCAAAATTACGGTGTCCACCCTGCAAGGACAGAGAAGTGCTCACTCTCTTTTCAGGCGGGATGAAAGGAAACCGTGCGAGGAATCGTCTCTAGTAAAGGAACTCATCACTATGAGCATACTGGGAACTGCTCCATTGTGGGTCACAGAGCCCAGTATGTGAGCTTCTACTCGACTGACAAACAGTCCCATCCCTATAAATCACACAGAGCATTTTGTCAGCATTTCAGCAAAGAGGAGAAAAATACTTTGCAGTGGTCTTACAGGGAAAAACATAAACAGAGCTAGTCAGAAACACACTCAGCTTTACAAATAGGAATCATCTATAAACCTATATTCTTGTCATTTCTGTAGAAGTCTTAAGGGTCAATCACACCAGAAAAAGACAAAATCCAAGCTAGGAACATGCTAGCATTAGTCAGCCAGCAGCTGCCTAGCTTCTTTTTCGTTGTTTTTTTCCTGCTGTTTATTTACCCGTGGTATTTTATTCCCAGGGTAAAGAAAGCTCCCTCAGCTACCTAGCCTTTAAATTGTGAACTAGCTCACTCGGTTGCCGATGAAACAATAAGTTCAGAGTTATCAAAAAAATGTATTTGGTGCACAGTTGTACAGAAATCTGTCTCAAAGCCTAAACAACAATATCTTTCACCATTTTGGACTCTCTGTTCCCTCATTTGCAGCTGGAATCCTAAATCCAGGAAATAAGTAACCAGTTTTGCACTTCATGTTCCTTCAGCTAGTTCTTAAACTAGTCCATCAGGCGGACTAAAGTTGCAAACTATTTTAACTCCACTACTTTACAACTTGAAGATTGATCAGTTTGTAAAGTGTTCATACTATAGCCTTGTTAGATTGTTTTGCATTGGTGATGAAGTCATGCAACCGCCAGGCTATTAAGTTCTGATAGCCTAATGTTAGCTTTTTACTTCTGGCAGCTTCATTTAGGCTTCAAAAGTGGTTAAAAAAACAATAAAGAAATTCAAAGATTTTATTAAATTAAACAAAACATGTAAGTATCAGTAACTTGTGTTTGCCACAGATCTAATATTCTGCAATAATCCAAAATCCAACACAAAACTCCCATAGGCTTTTTGCAGAGGGAACCAGGGCAATGCTAACTTCCTGTCATCCCTGCAGCACTCTATAGCTCAGTTGAGACAGGTTGCTGTTGCTCATCAGTACAATTTAACACGTCAAAGTGGATTTTGACACAAATGGTTTGGATTTACTTCCCTGCTGTTGGTAAATCCAACAATCGTAATTCTCATTGATTATCCAGCTATATATAGCTGATTTAAATGGTGGTGTTACAGAGGCTTCACTCTGAAGTTTACAAAAGTAAGACTTTGCATAAGGCAAACAAAATTAAATTAAGAGATTAAATATATCATATAAACATTCAGCATCAATGAATCTAATGAATATATGTCCCTTTGATAATAGTGCAATGGTTTAGTGTTCAAATACAACGGTCCAGATAAGAAGCACTTTATTTCCTCAAAATGCTTTAAAAAATAACTTGAGTTGCTGTGCATCACTAGTTAATAAAGAATATATCCATCCAAGGGGAAAATAAAACGCAATATTCTGTTGTTTCTCCTTTTTATGCGTGGATGATAGACTAGGCCCCTGCTCACGCAATACACCCAAGATAGAACGATAGACTAAGCTATGAATATTTAAAACTATAATTGAACCAAATATGCATGTTTGAATTTGTGATTCAGAACCCATAGGTTTGCAATCAATGGTGGCAGTCGGGGGACCTGCGTTTGTTTTGAGGTGAAATAGCGAACTGTAATGTAGACATGATGAACAGCAGAGTGGGCCGGCAGAGAGATGGACGAAATTGACATGTTGAAGATGGAGTGATTAAGTTACCTGTTACAGAACAGCCCCTGAGCATATATCAATATGAACTGTGGCAGGCTGAGAAGATGAATTGGACGCGAATGAATGGATGTGAAAAAAAGAATTGCAAGCAGCTGTACTTATCCAGGATAGAAAATAGAGTCTGTGTAGAAACTAAAGGAACATTTTATGGAGAAACCATTTTCTATGCGTAATATCAGTGTGTTGGTACAACGCATTATATTGAAAAACGGCTGATGTAATTCACTCCCTGGGCCTCTGAGATGCTCAAGAGACCAATCTTCTCATGTATTGAAATTGGATGTATTTCAGCTGTTACCAGCTGAATCATTTTCTTATCCCACTCTTTTAGCCTATTGTTTACAGATGTGCCTTTTGTTGTGCCTGAACTCTTCCCTCTTATGGGGACTGATGTTTGCGCTGTTTCAAGCATGAGTGCCTTAACTTACAAAGGGCAACGATGAAGCGAAATTGGAAAAAAAAGGGGGAATATATTAGCATAGCAGTTTGATATGAGATGAGGTGGTGCAGTCGATGTTGAAACAGCAAGAGAATTCTTTTTGAAGGGGCATAAACTCAAACAAGATGTGGTAAAATGGGGACTTTGGCATATAAACATAATCTTGGTAAGGTGACAGCATCAAGACAGAATGGGTTTGATGGGAAGGCAGCTATCTAGGGAGACAGGGCCTCCAAGTGAATGCACCTATACAGGCGTGATGACGATATAAGGGCCCCTCCGTTGTGATGGGAATTGTCTCCATGTGGGGCGGCACACTTCAGGAATGACCTTTTGCATCCATGCTAGGACAGCAGGTGGGGGGGCTCCAGCACCACCCACTAGTCAACTGTGAAAACAAAACTTTATCTTGACTCTGTGGGGAGGCTGTGAGATAGGGGACTACAAGGCTTTTGAGGGCAGAAACCATTCTTTGGGGCTGATTATCAGCCTGAGCCTGCGGGGTAAGGTTGAAAACAGGGGTGGCACTGGCTGGGGGTCAGATCTCCAAATCTTTGCATTGAAATGCTGATGAAAGAGAGGACATTCAGCTGTAATTGCTCTTTTGCTGTGAATCTGAGTGACACACCTCCAAGAAAACAAACCATGAACACTGATGTGCTGCAGCTGCCACCTTTTTCTCCATGCGTGGAGAGAGGGAGGAGGATGCTGAGATTAACGAACAAAATCTACTATAATGTGTGACAATAAAGAAGAACGACGCCGTGCATATGACTTTCCAGTTTTTCTCCATCTGTTGCCAGTCGAGTTGATAAAACATAATCCACGGTTTCCTCTGAATATGATATGAGAGCTTACAATTTGGAATGCATCATTTGGATCGTTTAGGATTTGGATCAGGTTCACATTTGAAGAGGGTATTTGAACCAGAACCTTAAGAGACACTGCTGGGCACAGCTCTTGCCAAATAGGGCATTTATAAAAGGTTGGCACAGGCCCTACAGAGTGAAGGCTGGCAAAGGCATGATGCCCACATCATAGTGCCAACCAAGGGTTTTGTTTGGCATGTGTCTCTGTAGTATGGCTTGTCTCCTCCAGACAACTGGCCCAAACACAACTTAGCATTAGGTTACAGAAGCATTACAAACTGAAAGTGATTCATTAAAAAGCTCTCAGTCACTCCGTGAGATGAGACGTGCAAGAAAGAGGATCAATTCAAGACATGTAGAAAAGGTGCAAAAAATTGCGGACATATGTGTCGTAGTGTCCTGCTGTCTGTTTGTAATGGATTCTCATAAGAAAAATCAATAAGTAATAACAGCTTTAATCATATGGACTCACAGCATCAGTGAATGGGCGAACAAGTATAACCTATATTTATTGTTGATTCACTTTTATGCTCACTATTGCACATAAAACCACATTAACTACACATTATTGCTTCAGTGTCTTCACTTACTGAAGGACTTGGCTGAATGCCTCCGATATCCCTCGTTTGATAGCAGGCGCCACATACGCAATCCTCATTGAGACTGTTACAATAAAAAGGGCCCTAGGAACATAGTCGGGGACAACAGCAAGGTTTAATTTCAGGCACCAAGGAGAGCAATTTCTGTCCTGCAACTGTACAAATCAAGACAGTAGGGAAAGAAGGGTAAAATATAGCTAAAGTAATTTATTCTGCCTCATTTTAACCTGCCAGAGAGGCCTATTTTAAGAGAAAATATAAAAGGAGGGAGGAGGTGCTGAAGACAATGCATTTTAAAAGAGGCTCTTCCCCCAGCGAGCCTTTATCTGTCAGTCAAACCTGGCAACGTAAACACATATTAAGGGGGAAGACAGAGGGGTTTCCATAGCCACAGTTTTAAATGGCACTGTCGTGCTGTACACACCCCCCCCCGCCACACACACACACACACACACACACACACACAGACACAAACACACCCTTTCCCTTTTGCAACACTGTTTATTTGCTGTTGTGTTGGAAGAATTCAGGTTGTGCAGAAGAAGCACGATAGGGAGGCACTGCAAGGCTTGGCTTGCGCTAGTTCCACTGCAAGGCAAAGAGGGAGAGAGACAGAAGAGGGCCCAGCAGACTGGGAGAGAGAAAAAAAACATACAAGGCCGGTTATGCAGAAACACAGATTTAATGTAAGGCTTGGCTCTGTTATAAGCAGCGGAGAGAGGAAAAAGCTGGTCTGGACTGGCAGGAAGAGGGCGACGGAGAGGAGAAGAGGAGGAAGCAGCGTCTCATCAAGCGGCCTGAGGGATGACGGTTCACCCGCTGATGGAGCAGTTAGAGGAGGATTCAGTCCAGGAGAAATCACCGGCCCTGGGTCTTCTTTCTGACTGACTTCTGAGAGAGGATGGTACCCCTTTTTAAGCAGCTCCTGCCCCCTCTTTGGATAAACACTGCCATAATACACTGAATTAACAACACAGACCCTGGGGAAATCAGGTCTCTCTACAATAAATTGGCAACTCCCCCGAATACCCCCACCCACTAACCATGATTTTTATGGTTTCAAGCTCAATAACACATTTATTATTAAATCATGTTTACTGGAATCACGTGCATGTCCTTGTCCTGGCTGCACAGCTATTGAGTCTGGATTTCAAAAGTGTTTTTTTTTTTTTCCCTTTTGGTTGAATTCATTACATTACATGATATTTCATAAGCAGTTATTGATTGTGGCTGTGGGCAACAGACATTCAGCACAGCCTTCGGCTTTTGAATCTGTGCAATGGAGCTTTAAATCCATGTAAAAATAGCATTTGGTTAATGTAATTTGTTTAAATATGTCACTTCTAGATGCTCAGTTCATCAGCCGCCCATGCAGCTGAGCTTCTCCCTTGCAGGTCTTCGCTTAGGCAATACATAAAACATCAAGCATGTAAGCAAGAAGCACTGTTCATCAACACAAAGTGTGCTGTGAAAAAGGGATACGATTCTTGCTGAGCCACATTAAAGCGCTCTCCAAAACCTCTGATTCTGTTTGTTCTGTCGTCTCTGCTGGAGACCAGGTAGGAACCCCTTAACTGTGGCTTCTCACCCGCCGCTTAATCTTACCCACAATCACATTCAGTGACAGGCGCACAAAGCAGTCCGGCGAGCCCAACAAGGCTCTGCTATTATGTAACCACTGACAGCTGGGCTTTCAAGGGATGGGTGAACCCCCATCCGTGTGGCAGCACTTTGTGTCAACCAGACGTGACAGTCAAGAAAGGGCCTGGGTAGAGAAAGGGTATTATCAGGCCAGGCAGAGGCATACAGCCCCCCAAAACAAGTGATGGAGTCCGAATCAAAACAGCACTAACATTTCCTCCAGATCCTTTATCAAATGTCATGTAACATGCTGTATCAGTCTGACACTTGATAGCAAGTGCTGGGCCATTGGGAGCATTAAATATGATCTAGAAAATAATGTAACCAAAATAGTATATTTTCTCAGCTTGGCATCACAATTCTTCCCGGGGGTAACAGTAATTATTGCTTTCTGTGATGCAGAAATGGATGAGTGGATTTCGCTCCTTTTAAGTGCACCCAACAATGTCCTTGGTTGCATTTCAACCAAATGCATCTCAATGTAGATTCTTGTGCCTTAAAAAAAAAAAAAAAAGTTGGAACAGGCACATGTTCATAGATTTCAAGTCTCCTTGCGCCAAAGGGGGTGATTTCTCCCCATTGTTTTTCTTAATATGTCATTTCTTTGAGACGGTGGCACATGACACTGAACACAGAGGCACCCAAATGTTTGATTAAACTGTGCATCGCCTCCCTTTAGGCCGACATCTCTGACGGGCCTTTGATGCTCTGAACACACAGCGGAGCCAAAGGACCCAGAATAGCAGGGGGATAATCGACAGACGGTGTGTTGATTTTGCCACCCTTTCCAAATAATTCCCTGTTGTTCCAGAGAAGAATCGCTGTCAGTGGCGGCATTCCAGGGCAGACAGACTGGAGAGATTGTACAGGATGAGGGCCGGCGTCTAGATACAGTAGATGTAAACTGGCCTTGAACGTGCTCTTTCGCCAAACTGGCTGTGATTTTGTTGAATGCCTGCCAGAGCAGCGTGGCATCCATATAAACTTGTTTATACCATGCAAAATGAATGACTATCACTTCTGTTTGCCCGTAAAATACTTTTTATGAAAGTAGATTGCTGCAGCAGCATAATGGAGCAAAAAGAATATGATTCAATTTAAGGGCAAAGGCAACCCCAATCGCAGTAGCATTTGTTATGTAAAGGCAGAGTGATAAAAGTGCACTTGAAATATGAAACAAGAATTTCAAAATAAATAGCATAGGATATTTTATCATTAGAAATAACTATATGTCTTAGTGGAAGGACTACACCGATGTTTTAGAAGGTTTTTTCACGCAGAATAAAGAAAATGATGTTCACTCTAAATTCAGACTTTTTCCAATGCAGTTTAGTATGGAAACATTTGAAGCACCACATGAAGTTAGAGGAGTAAATGTTAATTATAGGCTATTTTTTTTTTATCATTTCTTTACCCTAACCCTGGCTTACAAGCAGCCCATATATATGTTGTTAGGACTATTCATCACATAACGTATTTTCAAGAAGAAACTATCCAAAACATCTGTAGACTGCATGGAGGCTAACGTCTTGCTAACTTTCCCACATCATTTCAACATGTCTGCCCTGGTGCAGAGGCTTCAGGGCTGCATCGAATGCTGAGCCCAGACAAGAAAAAAACCTCCCCATTTTTTTTTTTATTTTTTTTATTTCTGAGGACATTTTGTGGACTGCTTTCGGACCTATCTTGACACAAGGATGTCCCCGTTTGCTGACCACCAGTATAACCAGTTTCACTCCCTGCGTAGCTGGTGTCTGGCGCTCTCACAGTTGAGCCACAGTCTAGATAGAGGTCATAGTACAGCAACCGCTCCCTCCAATACACAGGCACTTCATTAGCAAGCAGGAGCTAAAAAACAGTCAAATGTGTTGAAATATGACAGATTTAACAGTCACACTTTGGTATAATATATTTGTTAAGCGGTGTAACGCACTATCATACTTTCTTCTTCTGTTTTTCCACTTTTAAAATGTGTTTTTGCCTCAGATTAAAATCAAACTCCAGTCCGGGTTTTCCACGAAGCCGGAGCCTCAATTTACTGTGTGTGCTTTCAGTGCCGCAGCACTCACTGGCAACCTTAAGTATTCCTCCGCGGCTCACTTGTGTGTGCGTGTATGTGACTCTTGTTTTACAGCACAAAACGACACGTAACGTACTGCATAACGCCACGCAAAACAACGTGTAATACTTCATTTTTATTGTCCTTTCACGGGTTGGTAAATATAACGCGTTTTCACACGCGCAGGCCAGGTTTGGGGAACTTGGTGCACTATTTTGCCCCAGCTGTCCTGTCTTTCTAACGCATACAATACATTCCTGTGTCGTTCCGCGGTGTGATAAGGCCCTGCCTGCCTGCTGTTCCTGTAAACTCCCGCCTTGACTCAATGAGCGAGCAAGGCAGAGAGACACGGAGGGAGAACGAAGAGAGCGAGTGGAAAAGCCCTATAAAACAACCAGTCCCACAGCAACCACACAGGAGTTCATATTCCATTATAGAGCTCACACCAAGTTTGCTGGGTATAATGAACACAGTAATCACATAATAACATAATAAAATAATGACTCACACATATGAGAGTGGAGAAATATCCATTTACTCAACAAAACTGCCAGCAAAACAAATTGATGTGGTGCTCACAGTCCACTACGGGCTACGTTAAGTGCTAACAGACAACAAACGAGTAGCTACTTCATATTGAAGTATGAATAACCTCCTCCCCTTTATTAACAGAGATATGTGGCTTTTCATAGCCTTATAATGATAAAACATGATGTAATCTCGTGGAAATCCAATAGAATATATTCAAATTTCTCATTTTTCCCAAAGTCAACATGTCTCACAACTGACATTTAAACCTAAATTGTAGCTATTTGGTGTTTAAATTATAGCATCATTAGTCATGATCAATACGGTAACTAAACCCTGGATACATAAAATAAGGCCATTCCGATTAAAAGGCCCTCTATAATATTCCTATCATATTCCTGTAGGGACTTTAAAGTGCATCTGTGCCACTGAAATGTGGGTTTACAGTGCCTTTATCTGATATTTTATCACCTATCGTGTCACTTAAATATTCCCATAACACAGGGTTTATAGTTAGTTGTGCTGCAATGTGACTTGAACATTTTTTTCCTTCTTCTTGAGAGCCACCCTCGAAAGGAGCATCTCCTTATCGGCTCTGCATCTTAACCATCAATTAATTTCTGTCCAGGTTCTGAGTAGCGTGATGTGGTTGTATGATGACTGATGCTTTCGCAGTAAGATTGCGTGCAAAACCAGATTCCACTGCCCCTAAGTGACAGTTTATGGTCTTTGATTTGGTTTGGCTGGAGATTGCCAGGCAACAAAACTACCCTGAGTCCTGAACGAAACAGCCATCTGTTCCATAGCCCCGGTAAAACTGAATTAATTTGACACAGGGCCTAATCCTGGAATTCGGCTGTAGATTCTTTTTTTTAAAAAAAAAAACAGAATAGCCCAAAAAAGTAGGTTACATCAAAGAACACAGTGACTATGGTGAGACTTTACATGAAAGCACGTGGGGCACTGCCTGGTTACACATAACCTTAAAAGGTGATGCGTGCAACTCTGAGATGATGAACGAAAAACAAAAGAGAGGCTATTGTTTGTGCTGACTGTAAAGCAGGTCATGGCATACTAATCCCCTCGTCTGTGCTGTGACCCATTGAATTCTGGGCCTTCCTTGCTATAAAGAGTGCTGCAGGAGTGAATCCTAAAACCTGAAAAATAAGTTAGCGTGGTTGCACTTCCAGCCACCCTTGTCTAGAAGTTACTGGGTTTTTGAAATGGGTTTCCAGTTAAGTGCTTGAAATAAGGGCAGGCTTAATTGATCTTCACGTTTTGTTTTACAACATCAAATATGTCAGTATATACCCCACGTTGCAAACAACTGGCTAAATAAGACTGCTAAAGTTGACATTAGCCTGAAAGTCATCACGCCGAACACGGAGACCCATTACTCACTCGTCTGTCTCTACAGTTGGACTTTTGTCGTAAAATATTCAAGCTCTTATTCTAACCCTAACTTCACAACGTGTAAACTGATCAATTCATAGTAAAGTGTGTGTAGTATGGTCTAGTAAGGCGCTTAGTTTTGCTCACGTTGACGTGTCGCCTTGTTCGCTTCAAGCTAATGTTAGCATCTCACTCCTGCATTTGCACTTGAAATTTTTGAAGATTATATTCCAAAAATGATTAAGCGTCATAATGTTTTGTGTTTCACAGAGCTTATTTTCTGACATAATCCAAAATCCAACTGAAAAATCCCGTAGGCTTTCTGTCGAAGAAACCAGGGCGATGCTAAGATCAAGGTTAGCTGAAAAAAATACACCATCCCTGCGGCACTTGATGGACATGGCTATTCAGAAAGAGAAAAACTTTGTAAAACTGAGATGGATACAAACACGTTAGACAGCACATTCAAAAGGACAGGAAGAAGGTGCACATTTAATCGTACTTGGTTCAGGTGAGTGGGCCTCAGCCAGCTCCTGTCGACATGTCACTGACCTCTTCCCCCTGCAGATTACCCTACTGCCCTTGACCCGTACCACACTGAGGGCAAGGCCCTTTGGCTCGGATGACAACCTTTCCTTCCAGTGTCCCCCAGCTTTATCCGTCCTGCTTCATGCCTGTTAAACCTATATGGATTGTTTTACCCTCCAATCCATGGGGCCACACAATGCCCATTGAGAGGCAGAGGTCAGAGGCTCGCCACTGTGACCCGAGTGCCGGGGCTTTTGTATGGAGCCAAGCTTGTATCCCATTCTCCACCCCGGCTCAAATCATGTAGCCAAGCACAAGACACACTTCTGGGGCTCACACTAAATCAGCTTCATAAAGGGTGCAGCAACAATGGAAACAGAGCTGATCATCCGGCTGCTGTTGTTTCCCTTCCCACACAGTTGTAGGGTGAACTCGGATGGATCACACACTTTTTTTCCTTGGTGATATTAAACCAATGCTGAGGGAGCGGGGCTGACACTGACAAATCTACTAATACTGCCACGGTGTCAGACACACTTCCAGGCTATCTCTCTGTCACAGCTGGTGAAAGTGCCTGATAACCTGCCTACTCCCTTTTCGTCTCAGATGTTGTCTGGTGCCCGTGCAGGTCAGAGAGTGTAGCAGCAGCGCTGTGATTATGACACCTTTGGTTTACCTGCAAAATTAACAATAACGGCTCAGGTGCTGTCCTTGCCTTTGGAAGAGCTTAATCGAGAGCCGTCGCATTCAAATGGGAACACCAGCGGAGATGTGTTTGATTTCCTCGTTTTCCTTTCAGTCTTCATAATAAGAGCTCTTTGAATGGAAAGATAATTGGCAAAGAAGGTCAGGAGGAAAGGGGCAGCTGCTATTTTCAGTGTTGATTTACTGCAGAAAAGCTCCATTTTTGAATTATTTAGCTGGGCTATTCTTGATCCGCAAACTGCTTTGACAGCAAAACAAGGGTGTCTGTCTCTCAGTCAGAGGAAAGATGATGGTCTGTGAGGAGCAAACAGAACAAACAGCTCCCTCTTTTATGCCAGTAATTAAGCCAGCAGTGGGTGGAAGAGTGTGGGAAAGAAGCAGAGAGGATGTGAAGAGGGCTGGTTCAGGATTGCCACCTTGTGGTGTGATGAGGATAATGCAGGATGATGCATGCAAAGTGCTTTGTTTTAGGTCTTTCAGTGTAGTTACAGCGTGCATTGACTGTGCAATGATATTGTGGAGACAGAAATCCCAGTCACCTCTCCTGAACTCGCTCTTCACCAGTATGTGAAAGCAGCGACTGGCAGGATCTCCAGGATCTATCATCTCCTCACACTATGAATGGCAAAAATAATTGAATAGGGTGACCCACACTTGGCAGCTGAAGTGCAGGATGGATTCTGATCCCTGTAATAAGTAGGGCTCAATAAGCACTGCAGGAAGCCCCAGCTCGGCTCCGGCAGGAGAATGACTGGGTCAGATTAAGGTTGAGGAGTTTAATTATGAACAAGGAAATGAAGTTCTCCAAATCTCTGGCTCATGGGATAATTTTAGCCGGGAGATGGCAGCGGGTGTCTAGGTCCATCTTCTCTCCGTCTGCGCACTATAGCTGAAGCATCTTCTGCCACTTCACAATCAGAAGCCTCCTGAGGGATGAGGATGTAGGGGGGGTGAGACGAAGAGGGGGAGGAGGGAGAGAAGGGGGAGTAGAAGGAGACAGGGATGAAGTGCCACTTAGGATATTGCTTCAAGGACTGCTCTCCTTGTTAAACTCATTGCTGTGGGCATAAATATAGCCAGGCGTCAGATGATTTATTGACACGCGCTCCCTCTCCTCCTTCTTCCTGCCTAACAAGCCTGTGGACAAATGAATTGTCGAACTGAAGGAATTTTGCCTTGATTTACACTCAGCTCCCAGTGCCTGTGGGAAATCGCAGGGGAAGGGGCTGAGTGTGAGAGAAAGAGAGACACAGAACTTGGAATAACAGTGATGCAAGTTGGAGGATACAGTATACTGTAGATGTTTTGTTCATCAGAAACCCCCGAAATACACAACTTCTTACATTGTCAAGTGTTTCTTTTTGGGAAAAAGTCTTAAAGGAGAATTACACTGACTTCACACATTAAGGTCATTTTCACTTTCCTCTTTATGATAAGTGGTTTCCAGCCCATGAGCACAGTTGTATAATGTCTTCTGTGGCTCTGTGGGAGCTCTGACAAGTCTGAGAAAATAACCCTTGATTATGTCATCAGGAGCGTTGAGTTTAAAAGACATTAGAATTTACAAGGCAGTGAGGTGTCTAAGAAGAAGATGCTACTGGTTGCATTATGGGAAACCTAGAATCCAGTGTGTATGAAGTTTGACCTAGGTGATCAGGGTGTCTTGGCTACTTTAAACATTCCACTTTAAAAAGTCCCCCAAATCTGTGGAAGAAAAATGTATCTCACATGGACAGTCTGAAGGAGAATTCTCACCCAAATCTGCATTTCCCCTGAGCTACACCTGGTATAAAACGACCGTGACTTCACCCATTGATTTGACTGCCATTTTGTTACCTCAAGTTTGGCATTACAGATATCGCCATCGTGGTTTATTGAAACCATAAGTGACCATATTTGGACAAGATGGTGGCGAATGCTCTGACTGGATCTGACTGACAACCCGTAGACGCTTTTCCAGTGATTTGTCATCTATTTTTACCTAAATGGGACCATATTTTATATAATGAACATCATGCTGTATTGAAGACTTGAAACTAACAATTGAGACCATAAACTCATTGGGAAACTGTTTGCTGATGAAATTAATCAAGTGACAAATAGGGTCATTTTCCCATAAGCTTACATACAGTTTGACTTCTTTTTGAAACCAGTGGGGTCACCCTTTGCTTGCCATTAGAAAAAAAACGCAGGTTTAAAGCACTTCCATATCGGCATCACCTTTCAGACCATGAAGCTCCATCCTTTTTAAACAATCAGTGAGCTATATGAAGTTGTTTTAGCCTCTTTTGGCTAATTATTTGGTGGTCTGGTTGAGAAACTGCGCTCTAATCGACTCTGTTTTAGTCAGACAGTTCATTCAGCTCTTATTGACCTACTATATTCTACATGCCCAAAGTGTAATATTTAGCACAATAATTCTCCAACTAATAACCTAATCGTTTGAGTAGGTCGATGGCCAGCGACTTCCCAAAACAAGGGCCTACTGGACCTCTGTCGTTTGGTCGCAGTTTGGTTTGGTCTAGGCAACAAAACTACTTGTCTAGTTTTTTTGTTGTTTGACTTAAATTCACTACATTACTTGTGTAACTTAAATGACATAATGTACATGACGTAGCTAACTTACAGTTTACTTTTTGTTTCCTACTGGACGTAAACAGTGGTCTCCTGGGTCAACACTCTATGCTTGTTTATCACCCCATCCCCTCCTTGTGTGGACTTTGTACACTTCTTTATCTGTCACCCCACTATTGCCGCTGTAATAATATAGTGCCCACTAGAGGTCGCCACCCACAAACGTAAATGGGTCACAATAAGCTGCTGTCACAGTCGACCTATATGGAGTGATTATATGTGTTGGGCGGTCAGAAATGTGACTCTTAATTATTGATAATTAATTAAGAAGTCACTTCACATAAGTAGGCTACTCTTTGCTAACATGCTCGCCACAACATCTACAGTACCTATGGCAGCATTCATGCACTGTTGGCAAAATGGGAACAACAGAAAAACTTGCTGCTATTCCTACTTAGGAGTGTTCATGTTATTCTCACAAATGGGTTTTATTTCCCTCTGTGTGATCGATCGTGTGATGAAATCGCTTTTTGAGGTCCTGGGAAAGTTTTACTCATACAGTACCTAAATGGTTTAAAAGTCCGTTGCAGCTGGAGGTCTCCTGTCAGCAGTTTTACAGGCATCTCTTTTATAATGGCGGTCTGTGGGTAAAATGCTTTCTGGACCACACGCAAGCGCAGCTCATGTGGCTTTGCTCAGTTCTATTGAAGGAACAGTTCACACAAAAATGAAACTGGACTCGTTATCTTCTCACCCCCTTGCTGATGGAAAGTCAGGTGAAGTTCTGTAGCCCGCAAAACATTTCTGGAGCTTCACAGCAAAACCGCTTTGCAGGAAACAGCTGAAGTGGAGAGGGCTAGTTTTGAAAAAACGACATTAACATGACATATAAGCGGCTCGTTGACGTGCGTGCTAAGATTTCTACGGCTACAGTGACTGATTGCTGCTGTAAAATGAGTGTAATTAACATCTCTTCAAATCAATTAGGGATCACTTGGCTGCTGGAGACTTGGATTACACTGGAAAAGCTGTTTGGAGCAATTTTGTGATTGTTTTTAAGTTGAATTTTTATTTTTTTTTACTTTGTGAAACAAATCCCGACCTACTTCATGCTGTGACTCTGTTTTGCTGTGAAGCTCCAGACATCCTTGGGTCAGACCAGATGAATAGGCTATGTTAGCTACTTTTTCTGTATTCAAGGCGATTTATTTGTCATCATGCAAATATAATGGAGCTGTTTGTTTACTAATGAGACCATGACACAAGATGTCTCCTTAAATGAGATGAATTGGCCGCATCAATGTTAATATGAGAGTTTATTTAGATGCGACTGATGTGGCTCCACAGTCTGTTGGGTTGCCTCTGTAGTCCTTTTCAGCAAATGAGATATATCATGGCTGCCAGAAATCCTGGGCTGGGCCAGCTTGTAAACAAACATTTTAGACAATATGTGAGCAAAGTTATAGTTGGAACATTTACACATACTTCAGTTTTTTCTCTCTTGTCTCAAAAACAAAAGTGAGAGAATTAGACAAAGCTATTAAAAAGCTTATAGACAAAATGCAGGAATCATTACTTGAGAGTTTTTTTTCTCATTGAATTAGCTAATTTAAGTGAATCACACATACGACATCGTGCCAACCATGCATGAAAGATCTATAGGCTGCGGTGAGAGAGGAGAGTCATTCTTTAATTCATGTTTACATTGTAATTTGTGAGGTAGGATGGTGTGTTTGGTTAAATTCCTCTGTGGGAAACAAAGAGAGTCCTCGAAGAGAAGAGACTAATGTTGAGCAAATATTGGGGAACTGCACTTAAAAAGCCCTCTTCAACAACTTCCTTCCATTTCCTTCCCTCCAGTCGGTGCTGCTGTGAAGGCCTGCAGCTGGCAGCAGACAACGCCGCCTAAACGAACACAAGAGCAGATGAAGAGAAATTATTGTCGACTGTTCTTTGCCACAACGCTGCGCCTCACCAATTGAAGATAATAATTGTACATCTCATAAGCTGTCAGCGCCATGTGCTCACATGTAATTTCTTTGTCTCTCTTACTCCTCCCCTCCGCTCTCTCTCTCTCTCTCTCTCTCCCTCTCCATCCCTTCATCCTCCCATCCTCGGCGTGTCAGTCCCCGCCGCGGGTTGGAGGGTGGCACGTTAGGACTGATTCGCTCTGACAATGAGCCACTCGCACTAATTTACTCATTTATTCTAATATGATTGACATTTCATTTCAGCACACTCCCCTCCCCTGCCACTGATAGGGTTGGTCGAGGCAGCCAGTAATCACTGACAGGCCCATTAAAGGGAGATTGCATGCAATTATCTCGCTAATTCAGAGGGTTCTTTTAATTTGGCAGCATAAAATTGTCAATCTTGGAAGTGTAATCGGCCTCATTCCCATTTGAGGCCCGGACTAAAAATAAATAAGAGCGGAGTCTGTTTCCCTTCTCAGTGCTCTAATGACAAAAGAGATGCAGAGGCAGCAAATGAAAAGGATGGAGGCCCTCATCTGTTGTCCGTCCATGCTGACAGGCATCAGGATGATACATGGAGTGCAGGAAATTAATATTGTTCTTACTGTCACATCACTTTCATTGCTGTGAAGCCATCAAGATAAAAGGTTGCATTAATTTCAGCTTGCTTTGTGTACTCACATCCATATGCTATAAATGACCCCACGGAACATGTCTGCAAGTAAAGGAAATATAAAGATCACTCGGCTGCCGGATGCTGCAAAGAAATGTGTATCAGCGAGAAGACAGTTAATGGGAATCAAACCAGAAATACCCAAAAGTATGTGGACACCTGAACTTTACAAAGCAATGAGCATTAACCTCCCGCTGTAACAGCCTGCTGGGAAGCTTTCCCTAAGATTTTGGAAGCTGGCTGCAGGTCTGGCTCACAGTTGATGCTCCAGCTCATCCCACAGGAGTTAGATTGGGATGAAGTCAGGATGTGTATTTTTCAAGCTTCTAAAAGTGAAATAAATCCTCACATTTGATACAGCTCCACAGCTCTTGTGATTAAGAGTAGGTCCTGGATGCATGTAGTACAGAGACTGGGGTGAACGCTCACCTGCTGAAATATGTGACTGTGCTTTGGGTCATGATTTTAACTTATAGCATTTGCATTTGTTTAACTTTTTCTTTTCTTTTCTTTTCTTTTTCCCCAGGTAGCAAGCAACAGGAATGAAACTGCCACTGATTGTGTCTGCAATCATCTTACATTATATGACCTAAAATGATATCACAATAATATCTGGCTATAACATGATACATGATATATTTCCTGATATTTTGCTAGGACTGTGTGACAAATTCAAATATCAGGAACAACATTGTCATAACACTGTAGGGATGACTGTCAGTACTTATATGAGCACAATGAGATTTCTGATCAATAATCATCAGTAATGTTGCAGTGGGAGTACATGTTTTTTCTGAGCAGATGCACTTGGATGCCTTTAGTATTGACGTTGGAAATACCAACTATTTTGTTTCTACTTTCTAACTGTTGTATTTCCAGAGTATTATCTACTACTTCATCCCTATCTATACATTTAACATGTTACTTTACATGTTAATTAATACTGGGGTATTCAGGACCTGTTGCAGAATAACTGAGAACATATTCAAAATCTTTGAAAATCCAGCAAATATGGCAGCTGCAGGGTAAATATTTATGTCTGGTTGCTTGTTCCAGCGGTGGCCTTTCATGTGAATAATCTCATGATCACTTCAAAGTTGATAAATGTCCCTCAGAGGATGATTATTTAGAACACGACTGTTTGCAACATTCTTAAGAGTAATTCTAAGAGTAAGAGTTATGATGTGGGCCCAGGGCTCTGTGCAGGCCAGTCGAGCTCCTTCACCATTTCTCCATGGTCCTTCCGAAAACTGCTACCACACATTTGGAAGCACATTCTTGTGTACGCTATAGCATTAAGAGTTCTTTTCAAAGGAGCCAATAACCCAAACTAGGGCTGATACAGAATCAGATTTTCACTTGTGGCCAAAATAATTCACTATAAAGATATTTTGATATCTACCCGCACTGCAGATAGAGTGTCTCGCTCCCATCTGTCACTGCCTCCAACACGATTTCATGCGGCAGTAGTAGCCACACACTGTGGTAGTAGCTAGCTAGTTACTCTGTGTTTGATTGGCCGGTCATATCAGAAGGTAGGGGGGGAGGGAAGAGATGGTGGAGTTACAGGCAAGAAGGCTGCCAAGACAGTCTGACTGCAGTTCAAGACAGTGTTTCAACATTTGTAAGCATGACACTACAGATATTTTTTACAAAGACCTCAAGACAATTTCCAGCTGTGTTTGTGTGTTTTTTTTAAAAAAGTATTTGGCCTTTTCATGGCTTTATTCATAGGACAGCTTGAGAGATGACAGGCAATGGGATGAGAGAGAGAGGGGGATGACATGCAGCAGACGGCCACAGGTCGGACTCCAACCCTGGGCTGCTGCAGCGAGGACAAAGCCTCTGTACATGGGTCACACGCTCTGAGCTACTGGGGCGCCCTCAAATTGGATATATTTGTTGATATGTCAAGAAATTTGTTTGTGGCGACCCAAGCGGGTATTTCAAGCCATAACATGATCTTTTCCTAAACCTAACCAAGCTTTGCCTGCACCTCACTAGAACAATAGGCACAACATTGTCACAAGATAAAACTGGAAATGTACTCAAAATGCCATAAAGCTGCAACACAAAGATATTCAAATTTTCAACATATCCGCGGTTTGCATAAACCAACAATGCAAACATTTACTGTGGCCTTTGGGTCGTGCAGGTATGGGCGACTTTTAGCCGTACAGTACATGCAAAGCATGCTTCGTAAAATGGTTGAATCAAGTCTGCGACAAGCACCATGGGAGTATTATTTACTCTTATTGTGATATGAGACCGAGACGGGGGGATACAGAACGTGCAAATGAGCAAAAAATATGAAATACTGCAGCAAGAGAGAAGTGGGAAATTCAGCGTATCCAAATGTCAATCCAGAAAACACATTACATGCAGCATATAGGGACTTCTATATAAAAGTGTGTTATATTCACATTTACAGGGAATACAAATGCCCACAGGGCCTGGGTGTGTGTGTATGTGTGTGTCTGTGTGGCCATTATTCACCTCATCAGTACATTCAGTTTGCACATGTTGATAACATATGACATTTACATCACACCGCTGTCCCAATGCATTTCTCAGCCCCGCTTTACAGAATCGTACAGCAGTAGTTCATCTTATTCCACATTCCCACACACCGCCGTCTCTCCAACTCTCTTTTCCGTGACTGTTCTCAGGATTTCCAGATGAGGGAGTGATTGGTCATTTCCCCATAAGTGCAAGGGCCCCCCCCCCGAACGCAACCCCATTCAGCAGCCATCAAGCGGCCCCGGAGAAACACTGGAGTGGATGGGAACGGCTGCGAGAAGTGGACTCTACATGAATGAGAGCGCAAACCCTTGGCATTCAGCGCTTGGAAATGGCTTTTCATGCCACACTCTCAGAGAAGCCAATTGGGCTGTGATGCGTGGCACGTCTCCTCGCTCCCTCACTGCAGGCGATTCAATTACCTCCCATGCAAATTGGCCGGGGCTTTCATTTCTAGGAGGCAACCCTGGTAACTCATAAGGCATCTCATTGGTAATCTCGGCAATTAGGGAGCTAATGCATCTGTTTGTCATGGTTTGGAGGGAGTGAAAGACACTGGCGCGAATGAAAAAAAGTGTCCAATTCAAAGAGGTCCAACATGAATGCAAACTCACTTATATAAATTCCATGAAGTCTGATGAGATGTGTTCAAAAGTGTCTCTCTCTGAAGTCCAAATCTTCAAAGCAGAGAGAGTAGATGGGTGATTCTGCTCCCGCCAACACCAGAATTCAAATTACGTTCAGGCCGGGGAAATTTGTACATTTTCGAGCGATAACACTTAGAATGAACGATTATACAAGAGTCTAATGTGTTTGCCATTCTCATGAATCCATTGTTCTGTGGGTGTTCATGTTTTCAGCCAAGATTTTATTGTTTATCTAACCCCTCATGAATAAAACATGCCGGAGTCATTTCTACTGCATGCTGTTGCATTATATCAATCATTCACAAAGCCTGGGCCTGTAATTTGATTCCCAGTGTAATATTCACGGCGACAAAAGCAGGCCCTGGAAAAGTGTGGAGACACGTGCATTTTCGTCGCCTCTCTGTATGATTTGTGGCTCATTCGTCATCAATCTTGCGCATCCTTTTAAAAAAAAAACAAACAAAAACTCATTGTACATCGTTTGGGATTCACATTGGGAGAAAATTAAATTATGATATCAACGTAATCCACGCACGTCTGGTGCACGAGGGTACACAGTGGTAGTGGTTACTGTCGTGGCCACCAGAGGGTGACCATGCATTGTTTAAAGACTGGCCTGTGTGTGTGTGTGTGTGGGAAGGCAAAACCTCAACAGGAGGACCAATTGCAAAAGAGCATGTCACCCAAACAGTGTATGACCAGACACCCTATTCAAAACTCCCTTTAGGTTTTTACACATTTTCCCCCACACTTCAAGAGAGCAGTATCTGAGCTCTAAGCGGACTTTTCCTTCATTTGTACAGATGTTTTCCCCTCCGTCCTCCTCTGTAATAAACACCAGGGGGCCATTTAGCCTGCGATCACTGGCAGGATCAATGAAAATGTCACCAAACGTCGAAAGTGTGTGTCGGCAGCTGTGTCTCTTAAAAGCAGAGGAGGAGTGACAGGAGAGTTAAAGGAGAGACCGTGTTGACATTCATAAGGGGCCTTCTGATCAGTATTAATCATCTGGTTAATCTGAATGGCCTCACTTATCATGTGTAGGTGCAATTGGTCACCCGTGTGTTCCTTTTTTTGGGCCGACTTCACATGTTTGCAGTTAAAATGCAGCTCTGCACGTCTGAAATATTTCCATTTGATGTGATCCAGTCATATAGAAAACATGACGTCCTGAATTGGATTGTTTCATTTAGTGTAAACGTCACAAACCTTCAATAAAGTGTTGGAAGGAACTAATTAACTTGAAACTTACTTGAGGTTTTTCCTATTAATTCCTTGTAATTCTATCATTCTATTAAATGACTCATTAATGGAGCATGAAACTTCATTCTTGACCTTGGTAATAATAGTTTCACAAAAAGTGGAGACTGCTTGCTACCAAACCTGGATCTAATTCAGGGAGGTGTCATGGCGATGGCGTAGATGACTGTGATCACGTGTCTCAGTTAAAAAACTGTTTTTCTTGGGTTGATGGTTTCACAGAAAGGTAGTCAGTGGAAGTTGATCTTATTTGCAAAATTGTACTTGCTGTTATGGCAATAACGCAGTGATGTCTGAGCCAGGTAAGAAGGACCTGTTCATACAAGGCACCCTCCTGAAGCAGCACATAACCAGAGGTCTCCCAACTCAGCTCTGGAAAGCCAACACAGCAATGCTCATCACAGAATCAGGCTTTGCGGGTAGTTTAACGAATGAGTTGTGCAGCAGCAATAACCACGCAGGGGTATGTGATTTTATTTCAGTGTTGTGGTGTTACCATCTGAGACACTGGAACTTAGGTCGCATGATAAATATCGCAATTGTTGAATTATCAGCCAAACATTGGGAAATGTATGTTATCGGCTGTATGTATTGGTATCAATGAAATTCTGAAAGCCGATAATTAGAGTTGATAATAAGAGGCCAAACATGTGTGTGTGTGTGATAAACATAGAGGAGAGTCCTCAACAACATTTTGATCGTCCAAATTGTTGATTTGTTTCTGTTCATAATAACTAATCGATCACTTCTAATGGTTTCAGGCTTTTGGAAAATTATAGAATTATTCAAATATTTTTTTTATTTCACTTTGGATATTTATGACATGTGTCAATATTTACATTGTCACTGACTGTGTGGAACTTTATCTCAGGTCATTACTGATTCAGTTTTAGATGAATTACCAATAGCCAATACAAGTAAACTGAATCAAAACAATATATTAATAAATAATAATGAATATAGATAATAGACAGATACACTCAATTAATTAATTGGGGGTTGTGTCAACATAATGTAGGCTGCTGGAATATAGATAAGAAATTATAAAATACGTTTGAAGACAGATTTCTCATAAATGCTATTAGTAGCTTGATCAATTATGAGTAGATTACTGAACAAGAACTGTGTGCTTCATATGTAATTAAATCTGTGATCTCTCAGTTATAGAAATGGCTCTATGTGTATGTGTGTGTGTATGTGTGTGTGTGTGTCTTCCCCACACTGGCTCTGTTGACAACCGTCACTGGTTGGTCGGCTGGTAAAAAACGATTACAGCGCAATATATCATCCCGGGAACTTGCTACCTTCACTGTCACCTGGGATAAAACAATCTCCAAAGCAAATAAACAGGAGGCCTGCTGTGGTGATGGGAGCAGCGGCTGAGCCCGCAGCCTGCTCCCAGCCTCGGTGGCTCCCCCTGACACAAAAGAGCAGACGGTGATTCCGACGTGGCTCTTTTGTCGGGGTCCACATGGGGCCATGATTAAAACAGTTCAAGTCACCGAGGGGGTCCCGTGGCCCTCCCCTTCCCTTGACAGCAGCTCTACCTGCAGCCTTCCCATGGAGGGCCTCAGGAAACCGAGGAGACAGGCTGAAGTGTGTTCTTATCAAGGTGGAGGGGCATCTCGAGCCACTGACACCAACACAAATCATACATGATTCATGTATAACCCTACATATACAACATTAACCTTTAAGATTAACTGGTGTTCAAGGAGTGCTCTCTGCTGTGCTGGGATCAGCGGGGTCCAGGTGTCCTACCAGGCGTGTGTGTGAAACAACATGTTTGACTGTGGTTGTTTGCATGTATCCACGCTGCTGCTGATAGGATTACTGACGCTCTGAGGCCGCTGGTCGTTCTCTCCGCATAGATTCATTCTGTTGTCGCTGCATTCACCCCTTGTCACCTCAGAAGTTCAAAGTGAGGTGAGGACGGCCTGTGATGGGGCACAGTGTGAAAGTGTGAGAGTGTGTGTATCCTCTCCAGCCTAGTTTCTCAAGTGTTGATTCCACTGCATTGATCTCCAAATCCATGGGAATGTCCTGTAATGGGCCTGCTTTTGCTCTCCTTCCTATTTTTTCCATACATTTTCTCACATATTTTGTCCATGATTGATTACTTCATGAATACAACTGCCTTAAATGTCCTTTAAGCATATTTGCTGAACACATCAGTTTGTTTTATTCATTATCCATAGTTTTTTCCCGGTTTGAACTGTTTGCAGCAATGATCCAGTGTCCCTGCAGGAACCGCGAATGTTTCCCCATATTTTATAACAAACTAGACAAATAACAATGTACCATGCACTCTGCACACAGCTGTGTACAGATGGATGCTGAAGTCTTAAAATCATTAACTGGAAAGCACTCCCATGAAATGAATTATTCATACATTCCCTTTTCAGACTAAACTACACAGAGAAAAATACATTTTTTTTATCTGTCGCAGTGCAATAAATGAATAAATAAATAAAAATGGAAAAAACATGCACATTTCTCAAATACACAAAGTGATCAAGTTTTCCTTAATGGTCTGAGGAAATTCCCTGACTTTTAAAGCGAAATAAATCGTTTTAAAACACATTGTTTAGTGGTTTGCAAATGAGTTCATTCTGCTTTCTGGCAGCTCAGCAATTTGTAAGTTTCTGGTTATTTCACATTGGAATGATGACACACATAGTCATGGATCAGTCAAAAATGCAAGAAACCACAATGGGGCATTTTGTATTCCTCAGTCAGGCAGATATTGTGATGTATCATTCGATGATTGTCTTGCAATGCATCGATTAGTTCAAAACCACTGTATTGTGGTTTCATAGTAATTGTGGGCAAGATATCACAGGAGTAACTCTGTGATTCCCTCCCCTAATCAAGTGTGAGTTCCAGCAGTATCGCAGCTATGAATCATATGAGAGCACAATGAATACAGAATGTGTAAAATATATAAAAACACAAAACAATGGTCAACATGAATAAGTAAAGAAATTAACATATATATGTCAATATATATACATATATGTACACACACACACACACACACACACACACACACACATATATATGTATGTATGTACAATGTAGTACTGTGAAAAGCATCTAAAATTGAACTGTTGACCTTGGCATTTTGTCTTCCTGTAGTAACCCAGGGAGACAGAGATTCTCTCCACTGATCAGACATGTCCTCCATCTGAGGTCAGGTCAAAGGTCAGGAGAGTCACAGGGCCTCCAGCTTTGGAAATTTTGGATCCTTATGGAAGGTATCAGGACACTAAAAATGTTTTTGCCTGTAGGAGGGATGCATCAACACAATTTTATCTTATAATGTTTTAAGCATGTGCAGTCGTTGAGTTTCTTTGCCTGGGTCATCAAACGCCAACGCTTTGAGTTAGCATTCAGCCCAACCTACCGAACCCAAAGCGTCAGTATTTGAACCCCTTGGAATGAGGCTCAATAATCAGCTATCTGTCTCTCCAGAATCGCTCACTGCACCTTTAAAACAGAGGAAAGGGTGGTTACAAAAATAACAGCCCGCTAAGATAATCTCCATACAATCCACGCTTTTACATTTTAAAAATAAAATGTCAAATCAAGTGAAGTATTATGCAGCCAGTTTTGTATGAACTTCTCAGAGAGGGACAGATAGAAAGAAAGGGATTGAGGAGGAGAAGAAGGAAGGGGGGTAAAAAAGAAAGAAAAAAAAAGAAAGAGGAGACACTCCAAGATGAAGGGGCAGCAGAAGAAAAGGGGCAATTACTGTTCCTTTCTTATGGAAATGGTAATGAAGTGGGACATGGGGCTCAGGACAATAGAGGGCCACAGGCAGGTTGAGCGTCACCGTGTAAACTGCTTCCTGTTAGGGAGCCATTTAGCCCTCACTTTTACTGACTAACAAGCCATCTCCAGGCCAACTACAAAGAGGCTTCCCCATCAAAGCTGGAGGCTGCTGCTGTCTGTGGAGTCCAGATAGGCTTTTCCCAGGCCAGCTCACATCTAACGGTGCAGCGCAGGGCCTTTAGGGTTCTGCTTTAAAATGTGTGTGTCTGTGTGTGTGTGTGTGTGTGTGTTTATCCTTCTGCAGGGATGAGCGATGACGTCTGCCTGCCTTTCACATCTTCTGACTGATGCAGAAATGCTTGTGCGAGCAATCCCAAGAGTTTCACCCGGTGACTATAGTGACCCAAATTCTAATTCAAAGTTGACATCAGAGAACGCAGCCGCTCAGTGATGTTGAGATGATGAGGAGGAAGGGGAAGTGTGACCAGATGAAGCACTGCCTTCGATTTTGCATCAACTTTGAAGTTGTTTTCCTCTAACGATCACTGACTGCTCTGAGAGGAATTCTAATAATAACTTATTTTTAGGGGTGCTAACTTCCAGTATCATCATCATCAATCATCTGTCACATCTGCACTGACAGCTGGGAGGGATACTCAGCTCATTGAAGGTAATGATAAGATGGTGATAATAAGGAATGAAATGAAAGGATGGAGCTCTGCATTCGGCGTGCTGTTGCTATATGTTTAGCCTAAATATAACCAGGTAGTTTCACTGTGAAGAACATCTATTTTTCAGAGAGACGAAGAAAACTCATCAAGGAACAGAAGGTTACTAGTAAATCTGAGTAAATAAACAGGAAATGCATTATTAAAATCAACTACAACAATGCTGACAAATATAAGGGGGCCATTGCTTTAAAATAAAGGAAGCGGAGAAGAAATTCATCATTCAAAACCAGCGCTTTCTCCAAAAAATAAACGTAGAAAATAGACCTTTTTCATTTCTCAAATGTATTTCTTTTCCTCTTCTAGGTGGCCATCAGTTTCCAATCATTTCTATGTGCTTTATAAATCCACAAGGTGACTCATGGACTGAAGCGTCTGCACTGTGCAACCTTGCAAACAGAACTTATTTTTTCTCTTAACTTTAGTGCAGGTTTGATATTCACTGTGATTGAATACAGGCCAGCATCATGAGTCTCGCTAACTGATCTTCATATTGTAAACTGATGGGTGCCCTGAATGTTCAGAAGGGTCATTGAATTGATAAAGTATTGAAGTTTAGGTTGGAAAATGATACAGTGAGCTCTGGTTTAAAGTAAAGTACTAAATGGGCTAACACATATAAAACGCCAATAAAGCCTTTCAAAGGATTAAGGATATATAGCCCAACCCCACTGGAAACTTTCAACGTTTATTCCAACTCCTGTGACACTCTGTGTGTCCCAAGCCCATTTATTTTCCTGTTGAAGACAGGTCACAAACATATTCAAACTTTTTCTTGAAAAAGGGTGAGACATTTCATCGAACGTGACTCAAGCAGGAGGTGCCTGCATATTTGGTCAGGTTTAGATATTTCAAGATATTTGTCAACAAGAAGAAAAGAAAAGACAGAATATGACCTGTTTCCCTCCTTCAACTACACAGTTGTGGAAGCTCAAAGTTCAAAATTTTAACCAAACAATGACCTGGTCCCATTATAACTGGACTGAGGTGTTCTATAAATGTTGATGAGGTGAACTTAACAGTCCTTAAAAACATCAGACTACATACTTTCAACAGATCCACAGCATGGGCATTAATTAACTATGAGATTTGATGTTGTCTTTCCATTCGTCGTGACGATCATTTTGTCACACAGACAAAATATGATACTTAGAGGCACTGGATCCCGGATGACACTACGATCGTCCCATCTCGCCCCCACACTGGACAGCAGGGGGCAGCGTTCCGGTCTCAGGGGGAGTGTTGTGGTAGAAGCCCTGGCAGGACCTGAGTGGAGGCAGGGGAGATGAGGAGGGCAGCATCTATTGTCTTTTAATGAGAGCCTTTGATGTGGCCCCTCTGTTTGCTGTTTGTACACCTGGGTCACTGCGCCTGCATTCACATTGGCTGTCTGCTGGTGGAGGAGGAGGAGGGGGAGGGGGGCACTCGGCATATTCCAGGTAACACTTTCCAGTCAGCTGCTGCTGCTGCCTGGCGTGGGAAGGCAGTAAAAGCAGCCCGGCCCCTTTGTTTACCCCCCTACAGTTTACGGTGCAGCAGTCCCCCCCCCCGTCATCCCATAGTCCTGCCTGGCCTCCAGACTCTGCAGGCAGACGCTGGCTGCCTCTCTGGGGCCCCTGCACACCAAGCAGCGGTGTAGCTGCCTGCCGAGGCTCACAGGCAGCGATGCTTCCTTCCAGTGGAGCAGGAAATGAGTGTTAAATTACAACTGCTGCTTAACAGGACTGAAATGTATTAAAAAGGCAATACAGATGCAGAAACAGAGGGGAAAATAGATGGGTTAAGGAGAGGAGGCAGCAGTTTGCAGCATGATTGCATACGGGAGTTATGGCCACAGCTTCAAATACAGTGGGGTTGATTTGGAAACTTCACTTCACTGCTCCTCTGGGAATGGTAAAAAAAAAAAAAAACACTTGAAAAATTTTCCAGTTACTCCAATTAACCCACAGATTTGAACACCTTCTAATGAAACCTAGTTTCATTCCAAACTATAGGAAGCAGTGGATTATTCTGAAAATCTGAACAGTGGTGGCAGACTTTATCCTAGAGGCATATCTCGACACAACTCAGACCTGCAACTCAGAAAGAAAGCAGCTTTGTGGTTTGGGTGAACTGGCCCTTTAAAAGGCTTTTACACTGAATAAAGTCATAAGAATTGGTTTCAAGGGAGACATTTACAGTCAGATTATGCTCTAAATGTTGTGGCAGGCTTTCTTTTCCAGTCTGGATATTTACATCCCTTTATTAGGTAGACTAACTTTGATCAGAACTATTTTTAAGTGGGATCTGTGCACAAAAATGCACGTATGCTCTATAAGCATGGGATCACAAAGAAACTCAGAGAAATGTACTTACTGAGACTTAGTACTTAGACTATATTGGCAATAATATTCTAAATTAAAGTCGCCCTCCAGCTAAAAATGTGTGTTATGCCTTTTGTGACTTGACTTGGATGGCAAAGCTTCAGTGTGCACAATAATGTGTGAACAGAGCTTGTTTTATATTCATTCTGCCGGAGGGCGAACGTTTCTCGATGCTCACCTTAAGTCTGAGCTTAACAGGCGGACATGGCGGCAGGATTTAGTGACAACACAACAATATGGAACCCACGTAATTGGTCCGGAATTCCACCTATGTGTTCCGTTTTTCACTGAGAGGGGACCAAAATGTAAGGCCCAAATTCAGATTCAACACATCGTATCTAGAAATGTAAATTATATTCAGTCAGATCACAAAAAATGAATTAAGGACATTTAGATTTAGTATGAATGGAAAAAGCAACCACGGTCCGACCAAGATGATGATGAGGGACTTGAGAGAGCATGAACTTTTATACCAGCCTGTTTGATCCTAATCGCGTTCAATTGATTATTTTTCTCTCTCTCTGCTGCTCTTTAAATGAGCTGTTTTTGTCTTTGCTTATTGTTGTCTCTATGGGACAGACCACTGAGCCCAACAATAGAAAGCATCCTGACTGGAGACATTCACAATCTGGTGCGGTTCGTGCACGGCCCAGGACAGAACGGCTGTGCAGTGGGTGATTAAAACCACCAAGAACATCACTCTTACCATCAAAGTGAGACGTCTGCACAGAGCCCACAGACAACACCCACCCAGTCACAGTCTGTTCACCCTGCTGCTGTCCAGAAGTATCCACTGCTGTACGTACCACCAGACTACAGAACAGCTTCTTTCCTCAGGCTGTGAGACTCCTGAACTCATCCTCAACACTCCACCATAAAAAAATCGTTTTTCTTGTGTAGTGTAAAGGGACGACGACTTGTATTTCTGTCTTGAATGACAATTAAATCAATTTTGAACCTTGAATATATCCACTGTATTATCATTATTTTTGTTCTATTATTATTATCTTGTGAAACGAATGACCATAATGCTTTATGAAATGCTCAAGGTGGAAGGAAGTCATCAGTGTATAATATATTATTGTGGATCTGAAAAAGCCTGACTATAAAGTTTTAAAGTCTTCAACAAGTTTTTTCTTCCTCAGTTTGTTATGAGCGTAACACTTAAATAATATTTTTTCTCGCTCAGTCTGAGCATGCAGTTCAGGTTATATAAAAGTCCTGTGACGTTCCTTGTTTCACTTTACATTTTTTGTATTAAAGTCACACGGCCTAACCATTTTTATTAAAAAGCGAAATTAAAGGACTCTAAAATAAATGTTATTTTGTGAATACATTTGTGGGAAACGTTTCTTTTCCTTCATTCTGTTGAGGTCGGATTATTCAGGTTTAGATAGAGACTTTGTGGATTGTGACTGCGACAGCAACACAGAGAGCGTTTTCTAACATCTGACAGCGACTCCTGAAGTAAATGGAAAGCACTTTTTCCTTCATTACCATTAGTTTTGTAGCAGTTCATTCCTTTCTCAAGCACAGTTCCAGTGGCTCTCATACTGTATGTGAGATCAGTCATCCGTATTATTGTTATTATATGATGTGACACGCCGGTAAGGTGCTGGCGGCTCATTGGTCATGCATCAGACGGTGACAGCGTGCTGTGTGAACATCTCATTTTAATTGTGCATTTATAGAGAGAGGAAGTGCCGCCAGAGGAAGAGGGTGATGAGCTCTCAAGTCACACGTCCTCTCACTCTGTAAATAATGTTCCTGGCTGCACCTATCATTAATCCTCTGTCTTTAACACTTACTGTTTGTCAGTGGAAACTGGCCTCGCTCCTTTTGATCTCCCCCCTCCTGCCCATTCAAGTCTCCCACTAAAAAAAAAAAAAAACCTCACCCACCCAGGTCAGAGCAGAGGGAGAGGTGGTTATAAAAAGTCTTCCCGAGTGAGCAGACAGCGGGGCCCGGGTTATGATGATCCAGCCCAAACGTCATGATTAATATCTGCTAATATTTGCTAATGTCCTTCGCAGCTTCCAAGTCGATCCCTCTTCGCGTCGGGAGGAGATGGGCCGGAGTGTGATCTCACTCCACAGGGTCTGCTGCTCATATGTGTGTGTGTGTGTGTGTGTGTGTGGGTGCATGTGCACACAGCTGGGGGGCTGCTGCAGGCAGATTTAACTGTGTTTTCTCACACACTGGTGTCTGCTGACCTCAGCTGCTCATATTTACATCAGGCATCACCGATCACTGTGGAGGAAAAGAGGAAACAAGCAAAAACAAACCAGCGAGGAGGAAAATGCGTGTGAGCAGAGCTTCACTGTCTGCTCGGGAGGAAAAACCTAAATGAATAAGAATTGATGATATGAATCAAAATGTCTCAGCATTGCTGTGCTGCCCATCGTTAAAACAAGTACGGACAACTAGCACACACAAATATAGCTTCACTGAAACAGAGCCACGACACTGGATGGAGGAAACCGTGTACAATCAAATATTCAGCAGGCACCGTCTCTCAAGCTGGTGCTGTGAAGTTGAAGAAGTTTTCTTCCCAGAAAGTATAAATCAAGAAAATGAGAAACTGTTACGACATCGCAGCACATAAGATTTACAATATCTTTTGAACATTTACAGTGAATTATCATCCATGTAGTACTTACGTAAGCATTCATTGTAACCATCTCACCTTTAAAGACAGGGTTTGTTCTACATCTCTTTCTGTGTGTATGTTCAAGTTTACTCTTAACCGAGGCTGCAAAAAATGTCATACTGCAAAAATTTTGATGGGTATTTTTCCATATGGTTCGCAATTAGTTGACATTGAACAATTTTCATTTTCCCTGTTCAAAACTATTAAAGTCCTGACGATGTGAAATGTTTTGGGGTCTGTACTCATGCGATGGCCTCGGGTTTTTCCAGCCAACAAACAAAGACTCAATCAAGACTTCCAGGCCATGACATCTCTGCAGCACTGCAGCGCTTTCATCATGATGTGTGTTTTTTTTGCACGTTGTTCCTTTACTGAAAAATAGCAACTTCTGCACTTTATTAGCCACATTGCGATTTTGAAAATGTGATCACTTTTTTTAACTGCTGCTTCAGGACAACACCATCTGGCTTGTGAGTGGTGGAAAGCACATTTTTACTTAAGAACCACTCAAGTACAACTTTATGGTACTTATTCTTTTTTTGAGTATTTTCATTTCATGCTGCTTCATATTTCAACTCCACAACATGTCAGGAGCACATTTTTTGCTTTTTACAGGACTTAGATTTATCTCAGCAGCTTTAGGAAGCAGTTGATCAAGGTTCATCATCCAAAACAGATGATTACCTTGTAAATGATGATGCATTTGTTCCTCCAAAAAAAAATTGTGATGAAATTTTCACAATTGTACTTCAGCAACCTCCCCTCTACTTTCTTGTTTCAAAGATCAGGTCAACATAAAAAAATCCACTCTTATCATGTGGAAAATGTAAAAATGTTATAATTTCTGGTCTTAGTCAGCATAAAGTCAACACAACAACAAAGGCTGCTGCGCTTATGACAAAAGTCATCACATATAGTTCGAACACTAAATTACAAGATACAATAAACGTCTCTTCTCTTTCCCTCAGCTACCATAAGATAATAATAAATGAAATAAATAATAAGAATTACTTTCCTCAAATCTCTTCAAATCTGATCAAATCCAACATAATTTATTTGATTTTTTCTTTACTTGGAAGAAGAAATAAAGAGACCTAGAAACACTGGGGACAGAGGTTTGGATGGTGGACTGCTGAAGGAGTTTTAGTGGGGACATTTTTTAAAGATCTCTCATTATTCATCATTTCCTAAATGTCATCAAGTTGCATGTTCCAACCTTTATTCATTCTTATCACCAAGTTCAGTCACAGTTGA
>OMLP01013678.1:0-11500 GCA_900302685.1 Spondyliosoma cantharus
CTCCGGCCGCTCGAGCTCCAAAGTGTGTCACCGGTTTTCTCCGTAGCCTACCTGTGTGACAGAATTATTAATGAGCTGTGTCTGTATTTATGCAGCTCATCTAACAGGGGAAGATGGGCCGCCGTCATTGCTTTGAGTTGCGGGAGCCGTCCTGTCAGATGAGATTTGAGCCTCGGCCGAGACGAGCGCTTGTTAGCAAAAAAAAAGGGGGGGGGGGAGAAATTCATTCAGGTGTTAATTTCGGTTTGAAATGATGGGTCAAGACAGTGTCGGTCTCCTGTGCTCATACATGGAGGAAGAGGAGATCATGGAGTCAGGAGTGTGTGTGTGCGTCTTCACTCTGCGGTCATTGAGCGCCACACTGTGGTACGCAGCAGTTATTACCACTTTGTCGAAACCAACACAGTGTCCAGTAAGTTCAGCACAAGTATTTCCACTGTCACCTAATGATAATAACCTTTTTTTTGTGAATGAAATCCTTTTTAATTGGTTCCAGTTTGCCTTCTGTAAAACTGTGGGCGAATCTGGATTTGGCGCAACTGCATTGCAGAATAATATGACGTTAGACATCATTAGTTAACATGTACATTATAATGTCCTGGAAGAAGTTTATTTACTGTTGCGTGTTTGTACTCTCATTCGCAAAAGCTGTAAAAGCTGGAAAGTGAAGTGCCACCAGGCCTACGACATGTAAATAGTGTTCAAATAGTTTGTTTTTTCCGCTTTGGTTTTTTAGTTTTTAATCGAAAGATAATTGTTATGTACCGTACAAAAGTGCACAAGCATCTTTTTAATCTCAGCAGCAGGTTGACTCTTTGACTCTCCTTAATTCCCTCCCCCCGTTTTATCCGCCTGGGCTAAAACTTTTTAATGAAATAAGAGACTTTCTGTGCTCGGATAATTAGCCCCCAAACAAAATGATCAAAGGGCCAGAATGAGGTTGTTAAAGGGCCGCACGCGCCCCCACGGGGCCGCCGGTCGAACAGGTCTGATTAAAGTGTGAACTGTGTGTATAGAGAGAAGTTAGAGAGGTTTAAATGCAAGACAAAGATTAACAGTGGTACCATTATTATTACATCATTAGTAAATGTTGCATCATAAGTTACTTTACAGTACTGATGAAATGTAGTTAATTACGCTTCAGTAAGTCGTTATTTGACTGTAAACCATTTGTCAAGCAATTGCAAAGGTTTAAATGTTATTTATTAACCAAGTACAACGTATTATAAAGATCAGTTAAAACTATAAAGTATAATCACTTGTTTAATACATGATTTTTGATTTATTAACTACAAAATGACCATTTATGAGAGATGGTTATTATAATTTCTTACCCAACTCACTTTTTTGATCATTTAAATACACTTATCTTGAAAACAACAATCTTATTTTGTCCATGTTTACTCACTTAACATCTGACGTTTCTGCGTACGTGACACTTTCACACAATATCCACAACTGTCTCTTGTGGTCACAGCCACATAGTCTCTCTTTTAAAGCTGTACATTCACATTATTAAAGCTCCTCGTGGCCGGCACTAATCAGTGAGGACTAAACCATAAATCATTTCTCATTCCCCTGACAAAAATACAGGCATACAAAGTTTAACCACTCCCAAAACAAGTGCTTTTCTGCAGAGCCATTTCTACTCCACACGTGTTTGTGCACTGATGAACAGAAGTATAATAGCTTATTTGATTCTCTACTGGAGAGCTCTGCAGGTGTTGAGGCACGTTGGGATCTGTGGAAGGAGTTTGTACAACAGTGACCCCCTCAGGAGACAAGAGGACATAGCTTCTGTGTCACAGGGATCATTTCCCTCCACAGAACATGCTCTACAGCAGGTGTGACAGTGATGTGAGTGAAAGCATGTTTAAGTTTGCTGTATGGCAGCATTGTTGGTGACATTTTGTGTTTAAGCACTGCTGCAGCATGCGCCTTGAGTCTGAGATGGTTCCCTCTGCACCGCCCATGACACAGAGAGATGTATCTATTGAAATGCTTCCTGTACTTGATAGGAAAAAAATATAATTCCTGATGTTTTAGTGGAAAATCAAACTTCATGATAAAAATCATCAAATCAGAGAATCAAGAGCCACCGCTGCACCGAAAGAAGTTCAACGTCCATTCAACGTTTCCCTGGTGTTCGTGATTTATTTTCCAAAACAGGTACGCAAGCAAAAAACAAAGGAAATCTGCACGTCTCTCTTGCTCTGGTATGAAAAAAAAACCACCTATCCTGCTGCCTGTATGACCTCAAGCGCCCACAGTGTTACAAAACAAAATACTAACTAGACAAAACTGAACATGCTAAAGAAGGAAATAAATAAACTGAATCAATAACTAGCAAAAGAAAATGCTGCCAAACTCTGATCTAAATACAGCAAAAAACATTATTATTAGCAAAAATATGATGAAAACTTAAAACAAACAAGTAGCTCCAACAGATACGTTTATTATTGATAGAATCATGCTCTGTATTACTGACAATGGTGCTTAGTGTTCTCAGACTTCTCTGTTTTATACATAAACCCACAGATGATGCTTGTTCTTAAATATGTGTATATATTAAGTATCAGTTAAATGATTCTCTTTCCACTGAGAGGATTTCAGAAGTCATTCTGTTTTTACACTATAGATTTTTCTCACAGTTACACTTTCTTAAATATGTGGGGGGATATAAACACAAACCATTAAAAAAAAAAATAAACATATAAACTGTTATTGATATCAAAAAGTGACCCCAAAGGTGAGATACAGCGAGGGAGGCAGGTAACAGGACAAAAAGTGAGCTTTAATAAAGAGCTGTGATCGATAAAATCCCCAAAAGTCCAAAAAGCAAGCAACAAAAACAGACTGGGCGACACACACACACAAAAAGAACCAAAGGCAAATACAAAAACCCAAAAGAAGTACAAACCAGAAGCTTGAGGGCAACACAGGCAGGAATCCAAAAACACAAGGGCATTAAACACGAGGATCAGCGACGAGGCGATGGGGACAAAACAGACGAACTGACAAAGAGAGGGAAAGACTGAAACACATAAGGGAGGGAAGACTAATGAGAGGCTGCTGAAACTAATAGGGCAATCAGGAAAGATGAGAAAGAACACAAAGACAGGAAGTGGAAAGTAAGACTTGATACCAGACGATACATTTACCAAAATAAAACAGGAAACAAATAAACTGAAAAACAAAACCGAACTGGGATAACAACAACTTGTTAGTAGCACAAAAAGCATCACATTCAGTAAATTCCTTTAGATGACGATATAGGGGAAATTAGTTAGTCATTTATTTCCACCCTAAACAATATATATTATAACATTAAATAGGTGATTTTTGCATTAAATTGAACCAAAGACTGAACTCAGCTTCTCCATTACGTCAATATCCTTCAAAATTCTAGGTCAGCAAAAGTCAGTGGTGTCTGAGTCAGTTTCCAAGTTGGAATTTGACTCTTCTCATGCATTCTGTGTTCAAGCAGGCGGGAAATTTGAAAAAGTTGGATCTGATTTGAAGATTTCCTGTTGGAAATCACAGCCTTGTTAATCTCAGGTGCAGCAGGTAGAATCAAAAATGAAGTCAAATCCGTTGCTTCCTCTTTACCTCGTTTATGTGGCCTCATTACATCCAGGAGACGTTCTCGTCTGTGTATAGGGTTTTTTTTTCTACCCCCCTCCTCCACCCTGTGTGGTTGGTATTATCTCCGCCTACTGGGTGAACCTCCGTGGCACCGATAGCGTCTGGGCTGAATTAAATTTGGCAGCCTGTAATGCCTGTATGAATAGCAATCGCGACTAGTTCAACATTTGAATACTTCTTAATGTGATTCTTTGCACTCTGCTGACCCTGACAGATGGAGAGAGCGAGCGTGCGAGGGAGAGGAAGGCAGAGTGAGCGAGAGGGAGAAGGAGGGAGGAGGAAACGTAAGGGGTGAGGAAGTAAGCAGGAGGGACGGATGATGCAGATTAGAGCCTAAATAAAAGCTAAATGAGGTCTTACTGAGGACGATGTGGGCTGACAGAATGTGACTCATGTATAAAGATGGATGATTAAGTGAAAGCACATTCAAGGAGAGGTTGTTTCTGCCCAGTCTTTTAAAATATAATCCTTTTAATTCAGTGAAATAACAATGAATGTGTTCACTTCAGGATTTGTAGGTTTCAGAGACAAGGTCAAGTCTTCGCTCCTGCCTAAAGAAGAACCAGCTGCCATTAAGATTCAGTGTTATTAAAATCAACTTTACCTCAGAATGTCGGCGCAGATGTTATCACACCTGGACACCTGGTAACAAATCATGCTGTATTTTTGAGATATGTATCAGTCAAATAGGACTAAAGCATAAATACAACAGCACAAAGACGATATATTCAATGTTTTACCTCATCGACTTGATTGATTTTTGTAAACGTGCTTATTCTGTACTTAATGGCAGCGACACATTTCAAACGTGTCGGGAAAGGGGCGACGAAAGACTGAACAGTTTCAATGGGTATGATTTGAAAGGGGCGTCCTCGAAACGCTCAGTCGCTCAAAAGCAAAGGACGGGGCGAGCCTCAGCACCTTGTGAAACACATAAAGGATGTAACGGCCTCAGGAGCACTTCGGAAAAAACAGATTTTGTTTGCAGACGATTGCATCCTGTTGTCGTCTAATTTCACACAGCGTTGCTTTCTTTCTGGAGTCGAGGTCGTACTTGATCTCTCACAAAATGTCCATTTCACTCCCAAAGGTCAAACACATGTCTTAACCAGAGAGTCCAACATCCCTACAGATGTGAAAAGTTTTTGTTTGTTGGTTTTCTGTCTGTATTTTTTCTCTCTGTAATATAATAGCAGCCGGGTGGTTCTCTGCCTTTGGCACGAGGCGTGCTGCTTTCCCCCCATATGGTCCAAACTAGGACAGAAAAATTAACCGATGAATGATCAAGATTCATGCACTCCAGTGAAGGCAGCCGGGCACTTAATGATTAAAGCCTAACAGAAAATATATTGTACCGTTCTCGAGACTTTATAGGTTTGTAGCAGAACAGCAGGTGATGTCATTGTGGTCCAGTGCATGCTGGGAGAGGCTCCAGCAGCGGTGGAGGAAGTATTCTGATCTTAATTTATGTAAAAGCAAGACTTTACTGTTGTATTTGAGTTCATTTTTAATCATTTTCAGGGCTCCAGACTTAGTTTTTACACTTGTTCTACACTAGTGCGCCTAACTTTGTCCTTTTGATGCACCCAGCACATTTAGATTTAATTTCTAAACACGTTTTACTGTAATGCTACTAATGTTTCTCTTCATTCAAACCCGCAGCACACGCAGCAAGAAAGTGCAAAAACCTGACAGATCTAAAACATGTTGTGTATTTCCTCCACAACCATCTGACCAGTGGCTTCGATTCCAAAGACTGCAAATGTTGAGAAAAAGGCTGTCATCAGAATTTACATCGCTCCGTTCGGTTCTGGCTGATTTCCGTTAATAAAGTCATCTTGAGCAAACACAGGAAATTATCTTCTTAAACTACGAATTAGAGCAAAACATCAGGTGACAAATTTCTAAAGTCGGTCCACTGACACTGATTACTGACAGACTCGGTGTCAGAGGGAGGTTCATTTAAATGTAGGGCTTAATCAGCCAGGGGAAGTGCATCCATGCATATAAACTCACCAGGGCTGCTCTTCATCGTATCTGCTTTCACTGTCTGTGGAGCAGCTGCAGGAGACTGCTGCGTGACACCAGCACCGCGGTCTGTCTCTGCCGGCAATATAGAAACAACAGATTAAGCGTAGATGTTGTTTTCTTTAAATCTCTCAGTTGGAAGCAGTCGTCCCGTCGCTGTCGTGCTGCTTGTCCTCCACTAGAGTGTGCAATTTTCCTTCCCAGGCTCGGGTTGCAAATCAGCTCTCGAACCAGAGGGATGCTCTCGATGAAAACCCGTCGAGAGCTTTCCCGCAGTCGTTCCTTTCAGAGGAGACACTCAGCAATTCCAAGCAACGTGTGCGTTGGATTTGGATGCCTGCTTTCTCCTTAATAAAGTCGTGTTTTATTTTCACCCCGGGGAATTGTTGTTCTTCGATACACTCTTCCGGTATGAGGTTCCCTTTGAGCACAGTGCCCCTTTGAGTAATTGAGGGTTATCTGCGTGCACAAACTTGGAGGACTAAAGTGAGCACACAATGTCATACAATGTGGCAGTTGTTTATATCAGAGATACAACCATACATCGGATGAGTTTTCACTGTGAATGCAGAGAATGTCAATGAACACAATGTTCAGTTCATCGTAGAAGGAAAAAGCCTTGGGGCCTGAGTTACTTCCTCTTTCTTTATCTCCTCTCTGTTCTTAATGTTTCGACACCTTGAGCCTGACAACGTTCTGTCGGGTTGGACCGAATCCAAACAAATGAGCGTAAGCATAGTGATAGGAAAAGGGAGGCGATTTGCAGTCACAGGCTGCTAAGCAGTCGCAGCAGTTGACACACTCGATACGTTTGCAATCACTCAGTGCCAAAAGCGGCGCCTGTCTAATGAGCTAAGAGAGGCTCTAAGTCATAGGCCAATAAGATGTGATGGCTTGAGCAGATTTATATCCATCATGTAGAAAGTCTTCCCCGTGGGCATCTGCAGCGTCCCTCCGTCTCAGCTATAAATGAGGGTCATTTGTTGCCGGGGAGTGCGTTTCAAATGCCAGAAGAGAACGGTGAGCACTTTAGATTAGGCTGATGCGTTTAGATCTTCTAGGAGGCTCTTGGCATCTTAAAAAGGGTAATGACGTGCTCGGCGCTTTGAGGGACTTTATGAGGTTCCTAGAAACAGGGTGGATTCTTCTCAGGGAAATCCAAGTTGATGCCAGTCCATACCCAGGAAAATTCACCCACCTGGCTCGTTATATGAAATCAGTTTTGCTGGATTTAACTAGCCCCGTGGTGCAGAACAGCAAGGGAAATAACAGCGGCTGGTGCAGAGAGGCTGCAATATATTACGAGCAGTGACGGATGTGTCTCTGTGGAAATTTGACAGCGCTGTGGTCCTTTGGGTGGATGTCTATATTTACCTTTGCTCCCACATAAACATGGAGGATATAGATGCTATGATATGTGTGGAGTTGAGCTGAGAGTGTAAACCAGCAGTAACAGATTCTATGGTAACACTTTATCATATCCTGTTAATTATCAAATGGTACATTTATAGCTAAGACTCATCAATCATTTGGTTTAAAATCTGGATGATTACAACCGAGCTGGACCGCAACAATCAATGAGAAAGGCATTCCGGCAGCTGACGGGGGCTTGAGGCTAATGTTAGCTGGCACGCTACTGGCGACAGAAATGTAAAATGTCGTCTCCAGTTCTCGGTGAGGAAGAGAAATCACGTGTTGACCAAGTCTCCCCACTCGTCTCGACTCGAATAACCTTGTTCTCCCTGTCAAACATGTTGCTACAGCAAGTTGCAGCACCATGCTAATCTCCATTTTGTTTACGTCTACTTCCCCATGAGAGGGACCACATGCGAGGCCAGCTTCAGTTTTCCTAGCCATGAAGCCATCCCCCCGTTGCTGCACAGCATGGTGGTGAATTTGCCAAATTCAGTAGACGTGAATTTGCCAAATTCACCACCGCACTCGCTTTGGTCCTCAGCTACAAACCTGCAACATGTGAAGTAGATCGTGTGAACGGTTCCCAAGATAGGAAAATAACAAACTGACAGATACGGTGGGTCACCAGGGAAATATAGGTCCAACATAGTTTTGGTCCCCACCAACTCCTGTGAAAAATATCTGGCTCTAAAGCTGCTAAATACTGTACTCCACTCTGTTCAGCTGCTAGCTGCAAACATTGCTATTTTGGGTAACTGGCAGGTAGTCTACAGCATTTATATTACAACAAGCTGCCTACATTAGCTGAAAATGATTTGATGTGAATGTCAAGAGTGAAAAAAAAACACAAAACAAGTTGTGGGTCAGAAAATCAAAAAACAAGGAGCTGGGACCATTTCACATTACACATAGTCATTTAGTTAGTTCTTAGATGATATAAATCAACTTTTCATAGCTGCTCATCAAAGCCAATATAAATATGAAAACATCTGCCTTGCTGCGGTGGTCCTGACTGAACAAGTTGGAGGTCAGATTTGATATAAAAACTTAAGAATTGTATTCATCCTCAAACATGAACACAGCTCTTTCAAACTTGGCATAAACATTATGACTATTCAAAGAAAAGCAGTGCAGCCGGTTCCACTCACCACAAGGCTGCTGAACTAAACCTTACTTCAAAAAAGGAACATTTAATTAAAAACGCCTCATATTTCTGAAAATGAAAATGTGAAGAAACTCAAGTGAGGAGTCTGGCTTGCTTTGCTTTGAGATTTATTCTGTCTGATGCTTATTAAAAAAAAAAGGGTCTGGCGTCACCTGGGAGTACGGAACATAGCTGGCCTGGTGCAAAGTAGCTCTTTCATTTCTCTTTTTTGCAAACAAACATGAGGGATTCAGATCTTCTTAATTCTATATCGACGTCACGCTTCCTGTTGCTTTCTCGATGCTGTCTGTTGCATTAATCCATCACGGACAGCAGATGTCTCTGCTTTACTTTCAAACACAAATTTGTTCTCCTTTCTGGTTGCTGATGTAAAATGTTTACACCTTTTGTTTTGTCCTCATCCGTTTTAAAGTTTTAAAGTCCTAAACAGTCATTTTCACAACAACTGACTTTGACCTATAGCCTGGTGCATGAACCAGTAATCATATCCGCTGTATTGATTTATTCGCCTTTCGCAATATTCACTTTGAGGGGGTTTCATCAGTTAGAAGTTTCAAAGTAAAAGCATACAGACGACCATTTGTCATCTTTTGGAGGGTGCGAGAGCTGCAGCAGTTTCAGAGGAGAGCGATATTGATTGAATTGCTGCTACTTGTGCTGCAACCAGAGTTTGTTTGTTCCCACTGCACAATTCATCAAAAAAAGTGTTGTCATTTAACCCCCATGACAACAATGTGATATGTTTCTAATTTGTTAATTTACTTGTGATGACACGATGGTAGGAACTCCCCCGCCTACACACCACCAATCAACAACCACGCACGTCTCTGTACAACTCCTAAAGGAAATTGTTTCCTCAACCACAAGTGTGAAATTTGAATTCGACAATTCAACCTTTTCGTACTTTCCCTCTCTCCCTACTATCGTTATCCTTTTAACAAGGTTCAAGTCCGACCTGTGGCCCCTTGTTGCGTGTCAGCCCCCTTCTCTCTCATCCCACTTCCTGTCATCTCTAAGATGTCCCATCAAAAATAAAGCCATAAAAAGGCCAAAAAGTAAATAGTACAGGCGTCATGTTGCTACTTGTCCTGACTTCCTCCTTTGCTGCTGCAATAATTACTACGGCCACTAGAGGCTGCAACCAAACAAAACATTTTAATATGGCTTGTTATAAACTGCTTTCATTGTTGTCCTTTACTGTCATTTTTCTGTATACAAGATATAAAACAGTACAGAATTTAGCCCACTGGTTTCAGAAAGGAGTCCAATTGCATGTAAGCTTATGAGAAAACGACCCTACTTCTCCCTCGATTTATTACCTCAGCGAACAGCTTCCTCATGAGTTTGTGGTCTCAATCGCTAGGTTTCAAGTCTTCCTCAATACAGCCTGATGTTCATTCTGTGAATTATTAGTGTAAAATAGACGATAAAGCTGGGTATGCATTGGGGTGTGGCTACGTTGTGATTGATCAGTTCAGATCCGATCAGGATATCCTCCCCAGTTCCTACGTCTCGTCCAAACGTTGTCACTCCTGGCTTTGAAAAACAAAGATGGCAATTCCAAACTCTAGGTCAAAACAGTAGTCCAGAAACCGATGGGTGACGTCATGGTGGTCGATGGGGTTCATGAATGTGCACACATTTCTGAGTCATGGTCTGAGCCGTAAAGGGGAAGCAATTAAAATGAAGAATCCAAGTTGAATATGAATGAAATAAAGGTAAGCACGTACATTTTTCCTACATAAATCATAATATTTCAACGTAGTTTCACTCCGTATCGTTGGATATCGGTTCGCCTTCGTAGCAGTCGCTCTACGCCCCCCTTGGTTTTTTGACAAGGGAGGTGGCACCCACTCTTGTCTCCCCTCAAATCACCTAATGGATATAGTGGAATGAATCACACAAAATCAACAATCCAGGCCGCTTCCTTATCCTTGTCTCCTTAGCAACACAGTCCCCTTTGCAAGTAAGATGAGATGCACCTTTCTCTCAAGCTTGCCCAGAGGTTTCTGGAATATAATTTTTTTTTTGTGCCAGTGTCACAGCGCGCTCGTACCGAGTAAGATAATAATCAGAGCGAGCGTTATAATGAAGAGTCTGCAGCCGAATGCCACATCCTCCTTGTTATAATACAGAAAGGAACCGTCACTGCTTTGTAGTGCGAACTAAGAAGCGACTGTGCCACGTTGAAGGTCACAGACAGTATTTGATGTCAGGTTTTGGTCTTCTTTCAAAGGTTAGACTGGCAGAAATTCTGAAGTTAAAAAAAAGTGTCTACCATGAGGGAATCTTCTCTGAATTATTCCCATTCGTCTGAATAAATCTGAAGCCTTTTTGAAGAATAGTGAGACGCAAAAAATGTGCTTTGTGCCGACACATTTAGCATTTTCAGCCACGCTAGCAGGCTGAAATATCTCATCAGCTAACGGTTGGATTGCTTTTGTGAACATTTTTGTGCCCGGACAAAGGATTGTAAAAACATGAATTGTCCCCGAGGCTGAATCCTATCAACTTTCGGTGATCTTGTTTCCTTGTAGTGACACAATGAGGTCATTCAACATTTTGGCTTTACGTGACTATCAGATGGACTGACATGAAAGTCAGTACAGACTGATGTTAGCTCGTGATGAATTGGAATAACTTCTGACCTTTCAGAACAGCACAACGTATCTATCAGATATTTTGGGGTTTTTGAGCAAAGAGAGCGGCAGGGATGTCGCATTTCTGCAGGCTAACCCGGGAGTTAGCATCGCCATGGTTCCTTTGACAAAAAGCCTCTGGGATTTTTGCAGTTGAATTCTGGATTATTGCAGAAAATAAACTCTGAGGCAAACACGAGTTTATGATACTGACATGTTTTTTTTCTTCCTATACACAGTAGCAACTGTGCCTCTGGACACTTCCTGCCAAGAATTAGCACAAGATAGCAGATTGAAACTTGCTCAATATTTGACATATTTCCCAAAAAATCTTTTATGCATTAAAGCTCCTTGAATCTCATATTCAAGTTGCCAAATAGTGACGCTTCGGGGTTCCCGACTCGGGCAGGTCGTGTGGCTTAGCGATGCCTCGGCCGGCTCGGTCGCCCTCCTGGATCCACACACTTTACATTTATCATATAATTTGTATCAGATATTCTGTCAATGCACTTTGTAAATTGTGATTGCGTTGTTCTGTTCTGTACATGCGACATCTATCGCGTGGGAGAGGGACCCCTCTCTTCCTGAGGTTTCCTGCATGTGGGAT
>OMLP01013679.1:0-15730 GCA_900302685.1 Spondyliosoma cantharus
CTTCCCACCAGTCTCAAAGGGACACACACACACACACACACACACACACACACACACACACACACACACAGAGGGTGAGAGAGAGACAAAGACAAAACACAGACCCTGAGGTGCATTAAGTCTGAAGAATTGACAGATGGAATCAAACAGTGAGAACAGATGAAAGACAAGGCACAATATGTCTGTTCCTGCATTGTGTGTGTGTACGATCAAAGCTAATCTCACTTCCCTCAAGGCAATCCCAAAAACACAGTGTCACTGTTGGCTCAGCAGAGGTTTGAGTGTGAATGCAATGCTATCATTAGATCTGCAGTATTCTTCAGATCCCTGGGAAACTAAAACATAATGCACAGCACTTCAGATCCAAAATGGAAAAAGGAAATATCTCAAACACAACAGAAGAGGCTTTTTGAGTAATCAGTATATCAAGTCTTCAATGTGATGAAAAGGAGGTTACAGAAGACAGACAGACATCTTCACATGGTAGATTTTGTCAAGCGGCTACATGATTCATAATTCTTATCTCCATTGGAGGACCCTTGTTGGAAGCCTTGCGGTTGTGAGATTTCATAATTTCCCAGCGCTTACAAAGCATTTATCACGTACGTAATGAACAGGATAATATATTTGCTAATCAGATTTTGGTTTATCACTCTCTCAACCCTGTAGAGTAATCCCCGGATGCCCCGCGGGTGATTCCGGACCAAGGCTGAGAAATCCTGAGCTCTTCCACGTTAACATAAATGTAGATAATTCAAATATTGTCGAAGCACAAGGGGGAGGAGAAAAAGGTGGTTGATATTTGCTGAGACTTTACACAAGGTTTATTATGTCTCCGTTGGTGACATTTCTAGATAAATGACATGTTGCAGGACTACTGGGGGCAATGATGTCTATACCGCTATTAAATCTCTCACGAATCTGTCTTCCTCGTTGGGGTTGTCATAGATACTGGATTCTCTGCCTTAATTTAGGGTGATTCCCTGAAAAGCAATAAAGTAAAGGGGGAAGACTTAGATTAGCATTATGTGACTCGCATACAAGAGAAATTGACCAAAGGATTGTTGGAAATGATCGTGTAACATCTGTTTTTGCACTGTAAGCTTCAACAAACTTTCAAAAATAGGATGTGTTCTAAGTTCCAAGTGTTTCGTTTTTACAGTACTTCTTTTTTGCTTTGTTGAATTACCATCATATGTGGTTTTGAACACCCGTTAATTGCTTTTCCCTCTACTCCTCTCTTTCCCATGAGCCATCATAATTACATTGTTGATTTCACAAATGATCTTGGAGTTGATGATTCATTCTCGAATGATCTGACAGCTTTGTCTTGTGCAGCCAAACCCAAACACTGGATGGAATAACAAAAGGTTCATACTGTGCGTATGAGAGGATCCTGCTTCTTTTGATTTTTAGGCCAACTACTCAAGGACACCATTTTAAAGTAATCCAGGAATGAGCCTGAAGGACACATGCAGAGAGTCATTTCAGGTCCTCAGGAAGTTTTTTCCTCTCTCCCAGGTAGTTAATGTTTTTATGTGATAGCATATTGATCCCCCCAAACGTACCTTGTTTTTTGTATCTCTCCTCTAGGAGTCAGAAGCCATAGGCTGGTAGGGGTTTAGAGTGTTCCTTGACAGTTATTATTTGCTGCACTGTGCAGAGTAATACGCCTTTCACACTGAACTAGAAAAAAATCTACTATAAACCACTAAGATTTGGCTTCTGTCTCCTGTAGGAAAGGCTGCGATTGGCTTCTGTCTCCAGTAGGAAAGGCTGCGATTGGCATTAATTCCCAGGTGAAATAACTTTGCAGTAATAACAAGTATTAATTGGCTCCAGGTGCAATTAGCAATTTTGCAACAAACATAAAAGTTGAGGACATTGGTGAGCTTTTCCATCCGCCGGTAAAAAAATATAAAATAATAACCACCTTAATATTGTCACAGAGCTCCATGTCAAGTCCTGATCCCTGCCAGCTGCCGGACCAGTACTGATGTTATCTCACTCTTCAGTAGTGTCCTTCATCCGTTTAAGAAAAAGACAGTGTGTCTAATTCAGAATGTAATTGATTATTAGGTTGTTTTTTTTCTGTTTCTTTCTGTTTTCTTCCCAGTTGGGGACGTTGAGGGTGACGCACCAGGGGGAAAAAACAGATCGAAAGCAAGGCTAACTAATTTTCTGAAAATGAAAGAGGAGTGAATCGCCTAGTTTTAGTGGGTCTACCCTGATTTAAAAAACCTGCATGTTTTTGCTAATTTGACGTAAAAAATTGTATAAACTATCTTAAGTCGATGAGACACATTTAAAACCTATAAAACTATTTCAACATTTTTGAAATTTGAGAAAAGTTAAAGCTTTTAACTGTATCTAACGCTCTCACTCAGAGTTTTTACCATGTTAATGACTGAAATTTATATGGTATGTTTGTACTTTATTTGAATATTTTCACTACATTAAGGATGCAAATATTTAACATTCTGCTCCACTGCATTTATTTTAGACTTGTAGTTACCCATTATTTTGTAATCATTCATCATTAAATAGGATTTATCGAATTAAACCTCACAACTGTTTACTGTTAAAATTACCTCCACCTCAATCACTGCTTCCATCTTAATGCATGAAAACAAATATTCCAGTTATTTAATATGCAATATAGGAAAAAAAGGAGCAAAGTACATCATGCAGATGATACATGCTCTGATCCTTAATGTGCATTTTTTGTTGTGGTATTTTGTATTTCATTCAAGTTAAGAATCTGAGCATATCGTCCACGACTCTACCAAGGTCACTTTACCACGGGCAAAAAGGGAAACTCAGTTCAACCCATAGTTAGTGAGCCACTTTCACCAGTGAGAATTAACTGGTAATGTGGCGTGAAGTACAAGTACTGTTGCTATGGTTGCCTCCAGTTTAATATACTTTGTGCACTGAATGAGAACAGTGGTTAAGTTGTTGACTGAAACTATGTTTGAGGGTTTCCTGTTATACAGTTTTAAGAGACACTTGCCATCCAAAAACAACCAAGTATTTTCTGTAATGGTGACTTAATATATTGTTTTTTTTTCATTCCTGTGTACCTGTAGACATCTTTGAGGGGCTTTAATATATCAAAAACTGTGATCTGCCATTAACTACACAAGCTCATATTTCATTTATCCAAGGTCTTGTCAGCCATCATTATTATGGGACCTTCCATGAGCCACTCAGCAAATAGTATGCGACTCTAATCAGGCTGCGTGTGATTGACAGTCAGGCTGGAGCACGCGCACACGCGCACGCACACGCACACACACACACACACACACACACACACACACACACACACACACACACACACTGTTCATACAGATCATCAAAGATCAGATACAAACAGATATAGAGTATGTTCGATTGAAACATGTCAATAGGTTAGAGAAGGTCTCTTGAATCAATAGTTATGAATAATTCTGATCTATATATACAGTTTGCTGTTTCACCACACGCACTTCGAGTTATCGGGTCTCAATCACCTCCAGTCCCTGCAGCTCCGAATGCTGCACCGGAAGATTAACCATCACTGCAGTGACATATCATTTTTAAAGGCATCTCACTCACTCACTCACTCACTGATCTTTGGTTTGCAGTGTTTATCAGCTGTTATCAAAGCTGCTTTGAGATTTGATCAATTTAGCTACTCAAAGTGAACAGCTTTTTTCTGATATTTCTTATTAAAGCAGAGCGAGTATGTGTTCAGAGACTGGCCTTGATATTCCAACAACGTGCTTGTTATGCTCATCAGATTTTTTGCCCTTTCTAGATGCAGCAGAACCATCTTTGAGCAAAATGTACTATAATTTATCTAATTAGAGCCTTGAAAAATGATATAGGTTTAAAATTTCAAGTTGCTCAAGTGTATAATGAAATAATAACAACCATATTTTCCATCAGTTTGTCAGCATTTCTTATCAATTTCCTAACTCAGGATTCAGTGCGTGAGCAGAATCTATATAGGCAGAAAGATCTTGTAATGCTGCTGCACACACTAAGGTCAGAGGTCAGCTCATCATTCATGAGGAGCGTGCTCCAAAGAGCCCCACTTACATCCTCAGGTCGTCCTGATTTTATGCAGCTAGACACACGCACTTACAGACACACACACACACACACACACACACAAACACACACACACACGAGGGTGCTTTTGAATGCGTCTCAATAGCTGTCTAACGATCTTGTGCAATCACATCTAATGGCCCTTATGCTGATTAACAATTAAAGTGCTGATCATCATTCCTTCTCAATCAGCGGCAATTTCAGACAAGAACTTTGCCACAGATGTCGACAACTTGATCATCTGTTCTTCTGAATGTTACCTGCTTGTTCCACACTGTATGTTTTTGGTTCAATTTATAAGCCATCAATTCTGTTGCATCACATATAAGGTTTAAAGTGGCAGATTTACCACTAACACTTGTTTTTCTGTTGTAGGCTGATACGTTAGTTAGCTAAACATGCTAATGCTTGCAGCATATAGTAGATTAGAGCAGATGAACTCAAAGGTAACATTTTTGCTCTTTTTGGCTGTCCTGAGATGACTAGTTATGATTTTGAGGCTATAATTGGAAAATCCCTGTATAGTCTCAAGGTGTATTGAATGCTCAATACACAGAGCAATTTGATTTATGGTATTTTAAATAACAACTTTGTGGTGCTCTGAGCTTCATGAAGGTATGCGGCTTTTCTCACTTCTCTTCACAAAGAAGTGTGTGACAATGTTGTGTTTTACAAGTGTCTGTTTTCTATAAATCTGTCCAGGAAAGGCAGAAGTGCAGTGACAGTGTTGTAGTTACAGAGGAAGTTTGAGAGACTTGCTCCCCACAGCAATTGTGCATTGTGTGGCTATGTCCCTGAGCCATTACATACTCTATAGATTGCCATGACATTCAGTACAGACATTCATGCTCCCCGGATGATGAATTATAATAACTCAAGTGATCCTTCAATTTTTCATCGAATGAAACCTTCAAACTTTAAGTTTTTCCAATATTTTATGACTAAATACCTTCAAAACTAATGCCCTTGCCATCAACCTCATCTGCACTTTTTGTTAAGTCCTAGCCTGCTAAATTATTGGTAGCATATTAGCATACTGAGGTTCCATTTAGTTCAAAGCACAACAAATTCCTAAGCCGAGCAGGTATTTTGTTTATGTATCGACACTCTATACATGATAAATGTGTCAGTTACCATTCAGTTTTGTTTTGTTTTTAGCAAGAAAAGTTGTTGTTTTTTATTATGTAAATCTTTTACATATATTGCTTTTAATCAGTGTTGGGAAAGTTCACTTTCTACATGAGCTTGTTCAAAGTTCAGTTCACAAATTTTAAAATGAACTGGTTCAGTTCATAGTTCATAATTCAAAATTTTGAACTAAGTTCACAGTTCCAAAAATGAACTAGCTCATAGTTTTTTTTTTCAATATGTTGCTGCGAGCTATTGTTTTTCAAAATTATTGCCACAGCCCATATAGAACCACAGACAGCAATTATTTTATCAGTTTTAACACTGAAACTGCAGGTCTCCGACAATATACTGCAAAACCAGGTTGTCCAGCTGCGGCTGGAAGATGAAGACAAAGGAGCCGCTACTGTACGCTGTTAATGTGATTTGGGTGGTAGAGGATCTGTTTTGGCTCGCTGTTGCCATGTCTTTTGATTTTTTATTCACTCGCACGTACCTTGAAAGGCTAGCCGGGTGGAGGCAGAGTCTGGGGTATTGCTGCTGCCTTCATTTGTTTTTGCCTTCATGCTTCGCATTTTGATGATGCATGCAGCGGTGCGACTCTGTGGTGGCTGATGTTGCCAGATTGGGTGTTTTTTCTGCTACATATTGAGTCCTGTTTACGCTGTGTTTTAGCCGGCTTTTCTCCTGGAAGGCTCTATGGAAATCTGGCACTCTCTTGAACGAAGTTAAACTGTGAGAGAGCGCCGTTCACAAACACCAGAATGAACGCGTTCGCAATAGCGTTCATCAGGCAGAAATATGTATGTTCAGTTCACGTTCGTTCACTGAACCCATTCAGGCACAACACTGCTTTTAATAGACAGAAGTTATAGTTGCGTTTTATCACTGCTGTTAAAACACTGTCACTGGCTATTTTTTGCTTCAACTGCAACACAACTTGCTCACAAAGCACCTCTGTGAAAAAGGCCTTCCATTGTGGTCTTGTGCAGGCTCTTTCAAACCCTATTTGTTCCTCCATGAGCAATTATTAACTGAGGAAGATGGTGCCCAGCCACCTAACAAGCTGTTGCTGTTCAGACAAGCCACAACTTGAAACTGTAAAACAGAAATGAAAGATCAAACAAACGTTGGATATTGTTTTGGATAACAGGGAGATGTTGTGTAATAGTGTGATTTCAGTCAATGTACGCTGAAATCTACATGGGAAATCTGAAAAGCACTGAGGCTTAGAGCAGATAAACAGAAGCTGGACATGAAACATCTCGAGGTTGGCAGAGCCTAATTGGATTTCTTGGAAGTGGACAAAAATGTTCAGGTCAAGAGGTCAGTTTGTGTCTTGGACCTCCACACTGCTATAAAAAAGCCCCTCTCTGACATGGAAAACATAACACTGTGGGCTTCATCTACCTGTTAAAGAGATGGCATTTTGAAAATCTTATTTATGTTTTATTTTCTTACAGGCTGTATATAAAGCATTTTCTAGTTATTTGTTTATTCATCCAAATAGTTGGATTAAAGAAAGATTGGAATTTATTTTTACATATTTGTTTTTATAGACTGATCTGGTGTGTGAACTGTCTTTTTGCATTTGCAAAAATCTGACCAGAGGTCGGAGGTCAAGTACAAATACTTTGTTATTGTACGTAGGTTATTCAGGTATCAGTACTGTGTAAATTTTAACACAAAAATCAGTACGTTCTACTTCTTGCACTTTCAAAAGAGGCTTGTCACTTTAGTCTGACTGAATTTAAGGTGAATTATCAATTATCTTTATTTCGTATTTTTATTAGCGAGACAGAAACAGACGGGAGAGGGAGACTTGAAAGGGAGAGAAAAATGTGTTTTACTTGAGTGAAAAAGTTGAATCAGTTATTCTCCTTCTACCAGAGTTAGTTCTTTTATACAAGTATATGTACTTCTACTTTAGTAAAGAAGGTGTGCACTTTTGCCACCTGCTAATCTGACCGTATTCTGTTCACTTGTGACATGTTTAAAGTGATATGAAAAGGTTACTAGGTCTGTCCTAGTTAGCCTGCCATTCTGACTTTTATGCAAAATGGTCCTTATTCACTCATGTGACTGACATGTTAAATTGCTTTTTATAAATTGGTGCATGCCTGCAATGAGCTTACTATGATTTAGTCAGTATAAGGCAGATTAACAAGGCAGAGACCATTTTAATTTCATTTTCAGGCATCAAAAAGATAATATTACTCTAAATGACAGGAGAGTCCCATATTACAAGATGTATGATCCTCATTGCTGCCACTTACATTTGAATGTGGAAGTGCACTGTTTGCCTCTGCTACAGAATGGCTCTCTGTGGTAAAAATCTGATAATTCCACAAATGTTTGATCAACTTTTCCTCTCGGAGAGCATGCCAGGCTGTCAAGTCAGAGAGCTGTGAATAACCCACCCTGAGACATGAGGAGCCAGACTTCCAGGTGTGTTAGATTTGACTCGGGCAGACATAACAATAGCCTCTTGCCACAAAGATTTGTAGCTTATTGTTGCTGTTAAACATTTTTGCGTCAATGCCAGAATGAGTTGCATTTCAACGTATCGTCTTGGATAGTCTGTCCCGCACTGCTTCTCTGGTTTTAATTTGCAGCACCACATTGCTGAAGCTATCAGAAGGGTTGGCATGGTACAGAAGCCTGAGCTGTAAAAGGCTTATTAGAGGTGAAGCAGAAAGTTCTTGAAGTACTAGTCTGTGTGAAAGAGGGCCACTGAATGAGTTTCAGTTTATTTCCTTTCTGTAACTACATAAGATTAAAAACTAAATCTAACTAGTTTGTTATTAAAAGCTTTGAAGGCAGCGCATGATTGCTTTTCTTAATTAATCTTTGCTTTTATGATATGGCTTCTGAAGGACTTTTCTGTAACTTTACTGGGACATCAAAAGATACCATCAGTTACTTATGAAATTAACTGAACTTGAACACTATATTTTTAGATTCAGTTTTGCTAATACTTTCCATTTATCTCCCATCTATTTGTCTCATTCTTTGTTACTGCATGACTTTATCAATGGCTCAGTTAAAACCGTAAAAGCTGCTAATTTATATCCCTGCTTCTCATGAGTCATTCTACAGTTACAGCGGTTTTACAGCCTGTACTGAGGCACTGTGTTTTTTTATTATCAATAATCTAAAGACAAAGAGAACACGTGTACACACACACACACACACACACACACACACACACACACACACACACACACACAAATCCTTTGCAGCCAGTGTCTCATAGAGTGGAATTGATTTCAGCACTGAGAATCCCTACATTGTTTTCTCGCTAAATATCATGCACCAAATCAACAGTGAGGGCATCAATCACCACGAAAGACACGGTTCCTCTTGAGGTGAAAAGCTATTAAACCTCACACACATAATCCCCTTAATCGAAGGAGAGGATTGTTGTGAGAATGCATCATCTTAACTCACAGAATGCAGTAGTAAATCTAGAGCTTTATGACAGCGATAACAGTGCCTTGGCCTTGAAGGTGACCATGAAAAGAATGAGAGAAGCTTTGCTATTTTGTTTTAGCCAAAAGTGAGCTCTCTCATTAGGTGCATTGCTGGTAGTCAAGTAAATTCATTTTGAAAGCTTTTCCACAAAACCTCATACAAAATGTACATGGACCTCCAGTTTCATTAGTCTCTGTCAGTTTGACAGACAGTTGCTCTCCCCTCTGAGGCTTCAGAGTGAAGTATCATGAATAGGTGACAGTGCTCAGAAGCTTGTTTACACACAGCAGAGGATGAAAAGAGCAGATATACTATTGACAGCTGGTTGATATAATAGAGCTGTTTTTCATCTTCTGACTTAACTCTTGACCACTTTGTTTTGATAGAATAAGAATAGATATTTACTGTCATTGTGCTCAGAACAATGAAAATCAATATTTTGAGTGTGTTGTACACAAAAGATTTGATGAGCTTTGTTCCAGAATGATTTATCTACCACTACAAAAAATGCACGCCGACTGCCGAGAATTGGGAGCTGGCGCTGCCGGAAGAGCTCATTATGATTTTGGAGGGTTCCTTTAATAAATAAGGAGTACTTGCCCATAAAAGTGGTTATCATTGAGGACAAAGTCATTTGGGTTATTTAAGTTTCTTAGCATTTTCGTCTTTCGAAATGATATATTTATCCATCTTAATTAAATCCCCTCATTTTGCCTCAGAGCTTGATTTGCAAACCTGTAAGACCTCTATAATTCTGGCTTGATAAAGACCATTCAGACGCAACCTTTCCCCAATATTTAATACTTTGGATCCATAAAGTTTAACACTGCACATAGGTAAAAGCAACTCTGTCCTTAAAACTTTTATTTTACTCTGTATGTAATGTTATACTTTTGCTCTTAAATAATGATTATAAAAATTTATACATTTTTCATGTCAAAATGGAGATTGTGTCGAGGAAATCAAGCATTTTATTCAAATAAGCACTTTATTTGGGTTGCAACTAACATTTATTATTAGATATGATGCCAATATGAAAAGTGCAAGTGGGATTTTGCAGGGATCGCTAAAAATGGTTTGAAAACAAAAATATGTACCGGAGGCAGAATATTTTACAATTTAACAATACGTTTTGTCTAAAATGACATCAGTGCACTTACATATTAAACAACAGTTCAAAATAACAGTATAGGCCGATACTGATATATTTGTGATAGGCCAATATCAGCCAACCAATATATCTGTAATATATCATGATTGTTCAGATTATTATTTTTTATATTAATAATTAATTAATTAGTGTGTAAAATTTCAGAATTTTTTTTCCCACAAACAGTCCATAATCCAAAGATATTCAATTTACGGTGACATAAAATAGAGAAAAGAAGCTAATTTTCCCATTGGAGAAGTTTGAACTATTGAATGTTGTGTTTCTGTTGGCTGATCTACTAATTAGCTAAATGTATCCATCCTGTCCATATCCTTCTTTCCCCAATTTTGTAAATGGCGGCTAGGTTGAAAGGTGGCTAGGTTGTTCAGATGGAAGAACAGTCGTTTTTGTTGTTGTGATAGTACAAATGTTAGTAATAATATGACAGTGGAATAGAACAAGTCATAATGTAGCTGACCTGTGCCTTTGGCAACATTATGACAGTTGCAGAAGTTTGAAGTTCAAACAGAGTGACTGAGAGAGCAAAGCTATTTCTTTGTGATGCCAGGACCGATTTGTCACCTCACATGCAGAAGGGATGACATCGATTAGACATACAAACTGATTTACAAAAAAACAAAACACAGTGGAGGTATGACTCAAAACCTGTCAGAGAGTCTTTCCACTCATTGTACAGTATGAAGTCAGAAAAAGCAGGGAGGGTTGACTTGGAGGTTTTATTCCCGACACAGAATCTCATAAAATCCATCCACCAAGCAGTTTGATCTCAAAATGCCATTTAAAGTTATATTCTGCAACAATGAAAGCTAATTTGCATGTGTGTAAATATGCATATAATTTAACTTTGTAATTCTCTCCAGACATTGGTTTTGGTGAGAAATGGAGCTGCTCAGCTCAGAAAAACAAGTATTCAAAGTGAAAAAAGCCATAAAAGCTATTGCCCATTCAACAGCATATTAGTGTGTTCACTGGGTTTGTTTGTTTTTCGAGGAGGGAAAAAATGATTATCCTAATATTTTTCAGATGGCTGAGCAGTTTATGATTGAATCTTGTAATTGCTGATGTTAAGTGACACCCCATTGCTTTCAAGATGGGGTTTACAGCTTCTCGAGAAGCAACACTACCTTCAAGGCAATTAGGAGGACACACTTCCCTGAGTGAGGGAAAGCATGCAGACGACCAACTGTCTGGGGTATTGGCTGACATAGAGCTGATGTGTCTGATTTATTTTTTTCTTGGCCGAGCGCAGGCATGTGACGATCACATGAAAGACTGGAGGTGGGGTGTCCTTACAAGCTTTTCCCCTTGAGGAGGCCCATGTTTCATGCTTATTCTTGAAGAACAATCAGCTATACAAGAACAAGCTAATTTGGGGAATTAAATGGCCAAATTCGGTTTTCCTCTTACTGTCTAAATTTAACCAAAGCTACAGGGGGAGTTTGGCAGGGGGGCATTACCACTCCCTCCCCCCCAGCAGCTAAAACATGCCACTACATTGAGACCAAAATAGATCCAATACAAATATTTCTTGAATATATAAAAATATTTTTGGTTAGCCATCAAAATATAAAATCATTGTAAGAAGTGCAGTGTCAGTGTCAAGATCCCTCTCTTTTGCAGTCCCTTAAACCTTGAACAGTGATCTTTGAGTGGGTATGCATATCTCAGATTTCAGTTTCATGTGTACACCTACGCTTAGTGGTTTAAAAGGGTAGATGAATAAATGAAAGCCTAACAGTATAATATAGGTCTTAACAAATTGATAAAAACTTTATACAAACTTTGTTTTTATCTCTGCCAGTGGGCTTCCATTTTGCTTGCTCGTTCGTGAAAGGCAAATACCCTACTTAAAACTGTGTCTGATATAGTACAATGCCTAGTGCCTTGTTGTTTGGCTTTATGGCAAGCTCATGTCTACTTTCTTCTATTACTGTATGCAGTAAAAAAAGCTAAAAGAACAAGTTAAAAAAACATTTCTTTTAATTTAGCTGTTAACTGTGGTGGTTTCTTGTCTATCTTCATCTATACTAAATTAAGTCATGAAAAAGGCCCCCCAAAAATGATGTTGATAACAAAAAATGTTTGATTCCCCCAGTGCAAAATTCAAATTCTGCTTTTGACTAGAGGAAAAACTGCACCTCAAAAGAGACATGCAATGATTGGTCGTGTCATTAGAAAGCAGCAGGATGCAACTTTCTATTAGCAGCATCCATCTGAAGACCAGAGGACATGCAATGACTTGCAGGGATTTGTACAATTCCCCATGCCTCCTCTGACCTCTATCTCGTGCGCTTAAGCAGGGCCCCAGAGGAAAGCTTGACAACAACATTCACTCACTTTATTGTCATGGGACTGTACAGCATCAGCTGCAGGACACTAATTCATAGCTGTGCTACATTTTGCATAAGAACCTAAACTAATTTTAAAACCATCAGTATAATAGAGGGTGACCTAGCTCAGAGGGCTATGCTACAGGAGGGAAATCGAAAAGAAATACGGACCAGCCCATTTCAAAAAGTCATTTCCTTACACTTGGACCATATAATACAAAGCCAAGTCCAAATCTCATTTTTTGAAGATTGAAAGTCACATCTGTATCAAATACCCTGAAGGTTTAATGGTGGACCGTGTAAGCTGATCCTCTACATTTATGGAGCCTCCTAAAAAGATTCAAAGAAATCTCCTGGAGCTCGGTGAAAAGGAGGAAAAGTCACGCTAGAGAGAATAACTCCTATCATTTGAATCTCTCAAAAGGAGAGAGGAACATTGAACAGAAACAGAAAAGGGAACTGGAATAGATTATTTTAATTCCATCTGTAAGAAGGTACAGGTATGATAGAGGTGTTGAACACTTCCATGCTCACTGCCATTCATATTATTAATGAGCCCAGCTGTGGGGAAGACAATTCAAGCAAGGAGCTTGTCTTGAATAAACCTTAACCTCAACACTTGACAGCCACTGACAAACTCTTCAGTCCACAGAGAGGGCACTAACCTGGAGGTGAAGCTCTCACCTATGTCCTGCCACTGCAGAAATTACTGATGTATTTACAGCATTAAAGACTTTAGTGGTCTGTTGTAAAGTCATCAGAAACATTATCTTGTGACTAAGGGCCGCTAGCAAACAATCTACACAGCTTCCCTGCTTCGCATTCATCTATCATGACCTAATTTCCTGAGTACATTTCAAGCTGCTCAATATTTCATGAGAATTGTAAGGAAAATGTGTAATATTTACTATCTGAAACAGTGAGTGAGTGAGCCATATTAAAACAGAAATCCATGCAAGAATTTCATCACAGCTGACAAAATTCTCAGACAAAATTTTAAGAAATGTTTTAATGGTTTTGTGATTGTTTCATTCTTACTGTCACTTTTAAAGTGTTCGTATCACCTGCAGTGAAAAATGCAGTGTTGGCAGTGTACGTCTCTGCAAACCCCTGAAATGTTGAAACTTAACATTTCTTTATTTTCAAGTTTCTATTTCATGTTGAGAGACTGCTGTACGTGTAACCTGGTTAGGTTTAGGCAAGAAATGGCAAAAATGTTGAAACACCACAGGCCCTGGTCAAAAATATCGAGTTGTCTCATACTTTTAAATGTTGAAACGCAGTCTTGAAATACAGTCACTAGCTTGGATACCTTTTCGCTCCACCACCATCCCATACACCTCACGATGTGACAGTCAGGTCATTAACACTTCATGTGTTTTGTAGACAATATGGCACATAAAAATATGAACGGATCCGTGGTTTGCAGAAAAGTTAGCTGCCAACATTTTATTCTGCTGACTGGGCTATGTTGGTCACAAAAGGAGAATGGAGCACAAGATGGCATGTGGAAGAGGGTGCTGGATCGGAAATGACTAGCATTGAGTGGTTTCAGTTACATCCTCCAAACACACACACATGCAGACACAAACACACACTCTGAGGATACATTATATCGCTCCCTTGCATACTTCCTCCTGGCTGAACATCATACAGTCCATTCCCCACACAACCTGCCTGAAGCCTCCCTGTTGGCCAATCTTCCCTTTGACAGAAACTGGCCTTCATCAGAGCTCCCTCTTCCTGCTGCATGTGGCCATGTGTCCTGGAGCATCACCCGCTGGCTGAGACAGCAAAATACCCACTGTGCTCCACGGGAATACCTCTTGGTGGGTGAGCGGGCAGTGTCAAGATGACATGGCCATATGTTCGTACCCTTCATTTACCTGCACCAGAGAGATTCTTTATCACTTCATCTGCAGTGTGACGGGATTCCTGTCACTCTGCCGGCTGTGTGCGTGGCTGTCTGCATGATTCATTACATTCTGGCACTTTATCAACATAATTGACGAAGCTGCCAGGTTGGACCCTGAATCACCTTTCAGTGATGTGAGTGACCTGATTGATCCACCGCTTCATGTGCATATTGACCCAAGTATGCACTGTACTCAGGGGAGACACTTAGGCGCTGTGGCTGCTATGTCACATCAGTAATCATCATGGCAGAGATGGACAGCAGAGTATCACAGAGACACCATGTTTCATACACACAGGCTGTGCTGACACTTGTAAGACCAATTCACCGGTGACGATACACGTTTGTCTTAACGCCTTTAAATGTTACAAAACCTGCTGTGCTGTCAACGCAATGACAACAACAGTCAGCAAATGCAAATGAGCTACACATAATGATAATTTTGTTTTATAAATTGGCTCAGATAAATCGGTATGGGCATATATATTGTCCAATATGAGGTGATATGAAAACCTTTTTTACATTTTTTTTTTTTACAGAACATGATACACAAATGTCATTTCGGACGATGATGTTTATTGTTAAACTGTAAGAGATCATATATATCTTTGTCATAGGTGACTGAAAAATGTGTGCTTACATATTAATTCTATGTATATATACATAAAAGAATATCGTCCAAAATAGCAGTATTACCTTTGGCCCAAAAAATTCAGTATTGGTCTTGTTCGGTCCACAAGATGTTGCTAGTCAAAAATAAATTGAATTAAAAAATGATAATATGAATTGCTGCTTAATGCTGTTTTACTTTTGCTATATTTTTTCATGATCTACCTAGATTTATCCTGACATTTGTGTCATTTTTAGATTAGATTTAGAAAATGTACCAGTTTGCATCTTAACAATACAAGACAAAAGGCAAAGGTGCTATTGGCCCTTGGTCAAATATTCAATTTCAGTTTTGGCCCCCCAAGGGAAAAAATTTGGGCACATCCAACCTAAATGATCAGAAAATAGGGAAAATTATACAACATCCCACATTCCAAAGTGATGTCTTTTAAGAGCTTGTTTTGGCAGAAAACTTTTTTTTTTTTTTTTTAAAAAAAGCTATTCAGTTTCCAGTTAAACAGAAAAGCACCAAATCTTTTCTTCTGAAAAGCTGATGATTTAAAATAAAATTGGTATTTTTGCATGAACAACCAGTATTCTGAAAATTGGCTATTCAGTTAACTAATCGTTCAGTTTGTTTTTATTTTTGCTGTGTCAAGCAGGGCTTTTCAATTAATAAAATGCTTTATTTTCTCAATTATTTTATAATCGTTACCATTGCATTGATGGTACCTTTTTCCCAAATTCCATTTTGCTCTCATTGACCAAAGACTCTCAGGGAGGAACAGTATCAGATGATGCGTATGTTAATGCAGCGCATAATAATATTTATATATATATATATATCTGCAATTGTTCCCCCCCATGTGCACAAACCACCTAGTGTTCTCTTCATACAGTACATCAGTTTATTGTGCATTTGTATTCCTTATGCATGCAAACTGCAGCTGTACTGTATCCCCACCTCTGTTAGTTTGTTTGTGTATTTGTTTATTGTAAATTAAA
>OMLP01013680.1:0-11430 GCA_900302685.1 Spondyliosoma cantharus
CCCGCTCTCTCTCTCTCTCTCTCTCTCTCTCTCTCTCTCTCTCTCTCTCTCTCTGTCTTTCTCTCTCTCTGTCTTTCTCCCTCTACTCTGTCCATCTGGCTGTGAAAGAGAGAAAAAATGAGCAGTAATACACAGGTGGGAAGAGCTGCCAGGATGACACCAAAGAAATGTAAAAGAAGACGAGGTGGATGCCAAGAAAATCTGAGGAAAGATAGAAGATACAGAGATACTAATGAGCAGAAAGGTGTGGTACTCAGGGTAAAAGTGTGTGTGTGTTTCGGCTACACATGTGGCCCGTAAAGAGACCGGCTCGTCTCATTAACCAGACCATCCACAGAGGCTTTGAAGGGAGCCGCACCACCCCAGTCGCTTAACATTTCCAACCCCATCCAGCTAGAGTTACAGTGTGGGAGCGTACAGGAAGTTGTACTTCTGTAGAAACAAGTATTAGAGTAGTCTTCCCAAGACTAATCATTATTCTAGCGTTTTGTTCTTACTTTGGAATATGTCATTTTTGATCTATCAAAAAATGTTTTATCATCATTCTACCTTGAAAAAAAACACCTGACATTTATGGAAAAAAAAAACAAAGCTCCCCTCCAGTTTCTGTTTGTATTAAGTCAGGAGGTCATTGTGTGTGTGTGTTTAGTCCAACACGCTGTCGGTGTGACTGCCAGAGAAACAAATTGTTTCTCCTTGTTCATGGAGGTGTGCAGTGACTCATGGTGAAGTGAAACTCGATTGCCTGGTTTGCTCAAAGTCATCCTCCCTGTGTCGTGTGTGCTACTGCCATGAAGTTGTATTTCCTGTTTTGCCAGGACTTCCAGCAACCGACGGCTTTGTTTGGGTGCTCTGGGTTTGGACTGTTTGAACATGTCTACATGAAATTGTTCCAAGAGGGTGACAGACAGGGAGACACACAAAAATAGTAGAATTTTTCTTTCAATGATGAACACAGCAGTGAGATCACCTTTGTGAAGTCTTTGTTAGGACCTCCCTCCTAGCTATGTCACTGCCAAGAAGGGAAAATAAACCGCACAGACATATCTAATATAGATTTATATTCAGTATGGCCTCACTGAAGAGAAAAATGGAAAGGGGCTCAATAACACTTCTTGTGGTCTCCATGTGGTCTCTTCATAGCAGCAGTAGCCTTGATGTGTAGTTATATTTTTGAGTAGGTGTATGACAACTCCAGCAGATCTATAGAGCCTCTATAACACTCTTATATGGAATTATATATATAAACACCACTGTGGCAAAAATCTGTTTGCCATTAAATTTTCTCAAACACTTTAGATTGACAGCTGAAATTCAGTATGTCTGAATATAATGGTATTCAGCACTCCTATTAAGAGTGACAACCATATAGCTTAGCTTCTATGGTGTAAAATTTAGAGCTGTTCATGCATTATTGAAAGAAAGTCTAACCAGTAGCACCTGTTAAGCTGACTGGTTCATGCAGCTTTGTTACACTTGTGTTAAACAGAATAAATGGGATAAATAAGGAACAAGAAAGACTTGACATTTAGTTTTAGAGGATGTAAACATTATAAGAGGAAATTGTGTGAATGTCAGTCTGTACTTTTTTGGTGGTGGGAAGCATACAGGCTTTTTACTTTTCAGTTTTGTCCTAGCCTGCTTCCAGACCTCTATTGCTGCCCATATCTCTGATTTGCTCGGCCATTCAGAGAACTGTCATTTTGTAGAATCATAAAATAGTAAAAACAAGTCCATCCCAGTTTTTTTTGTCCAATGTGATGTCTTTAAATGTCTTGTTTCATTAGTACCAAAGGTAAAGGTATTCAGTTTAATATGACTAAAAGTGTGAAATGTCCATATTTTAGAGGCTGGAAAAACAGCATTTTCAGGCATTGTTGCTTGAAAAATCACTTCAACGCTTAATTGAGAAATTGATTATTTTTTCTGTTGATCTAGTTGAATTATGATTGGAGCTCTAATTCTAGCAACAGCTACGGCATCCTCCATGACAACCGAAAAAACAACACAATAATACATCACTCTCTACTGATTGGTTAGTAGGGCCGTATTGATACATTGATTTGGATCGATCTAATGATTCAATAATCAACAATGTAATAGTATTGTTGCAAAGTGAAAACTTTGATTCATATCACCGCCATCATTAAGATGTGCCTATATTTTGAAATTCTCACTGTTTCCATCCATATGTAACTCCTTTCTAAACAGTGCTTTCTTTCTATTCAAAAGAATAAGATATTTTTCATTTAAATGTCTGGAACCATTGACAAAATAATATTTCCACTGAAAGATTCAGTAATGAAATTGTCAAATCCTATTTTAGTTGCTTTTTGTGAGTTGAAAATAAACTTCTGTCAGCCATTCAGCATTTGCCTGAGTGGCTGTTAAAACATAGAGGATCATATTTTAGGGGTTCCCCCATGCATTCCTCCTCCTTGTATTTTCCATGTTCCTTTTACTATGTATTTTGTTCAGACTGCAGCTCTCCCTCCTTCTCTGAATGTCTTTCTTTGGCTAAAAGCAAGCTGATCCCAGACATTTCTCACCAACCTGACCACAGAAGAGTCTACAGTGAGAGGAGTGACTCAGCCTATTATATATAGGTTTTGGGTAATTATGATTCTTCTGAGTTTCTGTAGAAAATGATTTGTAATTTAATTTGAGTAAGTTTCTCTTTGAAATGAGAGTTAAACACTTGTAATCAGTGCATTCCTCATCAGCCAGACACTGAGATGGCATAGAGCGAGCTCTTTCTCTCTCATAATTTTAGACTCCGGGATTGCAGCAGCAATAAATATTAAAAAAGGAACTTAGCATGCAGACTTTACCAGGAGGTACCAGAAGTTGGCCTCACTCAAGAGAAGGGGGAGGAAAAGGGAGAAACAAGGGAGTGGTAGCTGTGTTTTTAATTTCCTCTAGCAGCTCTGAGCCTGCTGCTTCTGTGTCGAGTCCCTGTGGTGGATTGAAGGGGTCTGGGTCAGGATCACCTCAGGACAGGGTGGGGTCGATGGGTGCCATAGGGCCAAATGTAAACAAACAAAGAGGTTGCATGAGGACGGGAGATTGACATTTAAAAGATGTGAGTTCTCAAAGAACCATACGTTTTACTACAAATATCCTCAGTCCTTTACTTCTTCCTCCTCCTCACATTACAGAAAGGCCTAACAGTAGCCCCATTCACACAGCCGTTTGCATGCAGGGATCCTGCGCCAATTCTCTGCACCCTCCTCTGTGTGAAAGATTCAGATGCGGCGAGGGGTGAAATTTCGCTCCGGCGCTGACCCACCTCTGGAGGTAGTATCAAGCGCGAAGTGAGGGCGATAACTGCACTGGTCTCTCACTCAACTAAATACAGAGAAATGTCCCACAAAGAAACGTTACAGGACCAAACAAAATTAAGGTAGTAACTGTAACTGTCTTTGGCAACTTATATGAGGAAAAAAATGTACCACAGTTGTACGTGGAGAAGCGTCCGTCCTCCTGTCTGTCCTCCCGCCTGCCCTACCGACTCTTCGTCACATTTCTGCCCGAAAAACAGCACCTGTAACGGGCAAAAAACTTTAACTCACCGACTGACTGTGATGAAAATAAATCTCCGCGACGGTCAGCCCTCCCGACCGAGACTTCGGGGAACTTGTGTCCTGTTTACTGATGGTGATTATGTAATTATGTAATTTAGTGCGAAAAACGTAACTTCGTCACTTTCCAGGATGTTTGGCGGGTCAGGATCTCAATCACAACACATTATAACAGCATCCATATGATTATAAACTGTCCGCGGGTTTAGATTGACAGGGGGACACCTGGGAAAGACCTTGAAAACACTGACGTCATCATCATGACGTGTACTGTCATGCATCTTTAGGAGCCGCAGCGCCGGATTTCTGTGTGAATTGCACGTCGGTACGGCGGAGATGCTTCGCTCTGTGTGAATCACCACAGCTCTGGAGTTAATGCGGAGACGCTGTGTAAAAAGAGCTTGTGACTGTCTGTACCTACCGGATAACGCTCATGTCAGCTGATCTTTATAGCAGTATTCCATCATAAACGTTTAAACTTTAAAACTGTTCTGCTTTCTGGTCGTTCAGCTTTTTGCCACTTTATAGTTCCTTGACTTTTACATGGTTGCACGTGAAATCATGTGCTGATAAAAAGGCTCAGACTTCTGAAGCACTTCTGTTAAAAAAGTAATGGTTTAGCTTTTTATTTTAAACATTTATAAATTACCCCAGCCTGCAGACAGTCAAAAATACATGTATTCAGGAGAAATGGTGGCAGGGTTATACACAGGGCTCTAGATTGGTGGTGTCACGTCCTCCCGGTGATGTTAGTAAATGTGTTTTGAAGAAGCAGAGACTCTTGGAACGCCTACAGGATCAGATGGATTTTGTTTCCGTTTTCAACAGTATGTATAACTATCACTTAGCAAAGGACAAACTGAAAGTCAGACTATTACAGAGTGCGTCTTCTCATGGTGTTTCTACTACTACTGTTAATATCACTGAGTGGCTGCTCATGCGAAAAAAATGTTTTTCCTATAATGCTTCATTATGAACAAATTTGTGTTGAAATAAGCAGGCGCAGAGCTCATTAGCTGTTAGCTGATAGTAGCCAGTGGACAGCATAGTCCCGTGGTTTGTTTGGCTAACGGAGGTGAACACTAATCAATTAATAGCTGTTAAGAATTTAACCACTAAAAAATTTATTAATGGACAATCAGAGATGGGCAAAATTACATAAAAAGTATCTTTCTACAATTAACAAAATACTTTTTTCTTAAATATAATAGCAGGATATAAAATCATATAATAAATTGTAATATAAACAGTACTAACGTTTAAAGCCATGTAGTAGCCTCAGAATGGGTTGGATGTTAGTGACCCAGTTGTAGAAGAATGACATTATAGCCAGTCATTATTCTGTGTTGTGTTTGACTACACTGTAACCCCACAACACACACACACATACACAGACATACACACGCCCCTTGACCCTGTGCTCTTTCGCTATTGTGGATGCGTCATGCAGAGGAGGTTGCAGAAAAGAGGACAACAGTGTCACTACTCATTATTCAGCTGTGTTAAATACACAACTGACGTAAATGTCACTCAGTTCTGCCACTCTTTTCAGGCTGGTTTTCCTGTGTGCAGTCATACTTTGCTGCTCTTGATCTGTGTTGTTCTGTGGGAAACATCATAGTGACAGTGCTGCCTGCACATCCTGCCACATCTTACTGTGTCATCGCTGGAATCGAGGTGAACTTGAGCCGAGTGCACCTTGCAGCTGCACTTTGAACCTGAGAGCGCGTGAGAGGAATTTAAAGCCTTTTACTGTATTGTCCAGGCCAACATATTTGACTTCCTTCATTTAGAAAGCTCAGTAAGTCAATGTCAGGTTTTGCTAATAAGGCTGAGCCCGTAAAATGGTGCTCCCTCTCTTACTGCGCCTCATTTCATGGAGGGGAAATTGCACTGAATAATCTCCTAATTCGCCAGCGGTTAAACCCTTTTACTTGTTCTAAGATTAATTTGACTTTATAGTATTCCACCCACAATATGCCAAGCCTTTCCCACACTTTGTTTCAGCCTAGCCGCTGTCTGTGGTACAAAGCCAGTTATAATGCCTACTGTCTGAGCAAAACCCCAAAGGAGTCCATCATTTCATCAGAGGAACCGCCGGGCACTATTATCTCTATCTCTGACCGCTATCTTTCAGGCCTGCAACACTCTCTCCACCAGCCCAGCTTATCTAGGCCATATAGCTACACAAATGTTGGGTGGAGGAAGCTGCAGTTGCAGTTTTCAAAGCCCAAAATCTGGCAAAAGACATTTAAGACTCCCATCATAAATCACATATCTTGATTTTCATGTGTAGCAACATTTTTTAGCTAAGTACAATCTCTGACCCTGAGTCAGTGTGAGCCATTCAGTGTGGAGAAACTGTAGCCCTTTTTACACAGCGCCTCCTCATAATCCCCGAAGCGGTGGTTCGGCAATTCTTAGCCTCACTCGCGGGGAGGGAGGCCGTTTTCTGGGGGAAAGTTCCCTGAAGTCTTGTTCGGACGGCTGACGGTCACGGTGATTTATTTTCATGTTTTTCGGGCAGAAATGTGAGGAAGAGTTGGTAGGACAGACAAGAGGATGGACGCTTCTCCACGTATATCTGCGGTATTTCTTTTCCTCATATAAGTTGGCAATGACAGTTACAGTTACTACGTTACTGTTGTTTGGTCATGTAATGTTGCTTTGTGGGACATTTCTCTTTATTAAATTGAGTGAGAGACCTGTGCAGTTATCAGACCGTCAGGCCGACACGCCCCCGCTCCGCGCCACCGGCTTATCCGTTCACACTGGTGCGGTTCAAAAATAATGCGCCCCTGATACTAGGATCAGGGCCGGAGCGAAATTTCCCCCCTCGCCGCATCTGAAACTTTCACACAGAGGAGAGTGCGGAGAATTGGAGAAGGATCCCCGCATGCAAACGGCTGTGTGAATGGGGCTAGTGACTTAGGGCAAAATGATCTGCAACAGTCAGGTTTGTCTCCGAGAGCTCATTTATTCCTTTGGGAGCTCACATAGTCTTCGTACAATAAGGTCCTAACTGCCTCTTCTTCAATGGCACCATTCAGGGGGAAGAAAAATCAAACAGTGAGAGGCCTCGTGAAAAAAGAGAGGGAGAAGGACTTGCTGGATTTGTGTCAGAGGCGCTCTTTGTTTGACTACACTGTAACCCCACCCCACACTAACACACACACACACACACACACACACACACACACACACACACACACACACACACCCCTTGACCCTGTGCTCTCTCCCTATTGTGGATGCGTCATGCAAAGGAGGTTGCAGAAAAGAGGACAGCAGTGTCCTTTCTCATTAATCAGTCATGTCAAAAACACAACTGATGGAAATGTCACTCAGTTTACTCTCCTCCATGTTTAAAAGAAATACGTACATTGGTGCTCTCATGTCACATGTAGCATACTTTTTTTTTATTGACTGCGACATCAAAATTATGGCTTCAGTGACTCTGGCGATGACAGCGAAAACAATTTGACTCTAGTCAAAGTCAAGTTTTTATCTGATGCTGATTAAAGTTTGCAGCAGTCATTTCAGGTATGTATAGGATATAATTCATTTATTTTGATGTAATAAAACTCTCCTTAGATCTGTTTTAAAGGCAGTCAGACCAAGAAAAAACAATTCTTAGGTACATCACAATCTCTTTTAAAGGATTACAACAATGCAGTGTCAGAAATTTAAAACCAAATTTTGGTTGTATGTTCCTTACAGCTGAACCAATTAGAATGTGAAACATAATGGGTGTCATATTTACGTCTTCAGTTTACTTCTTGAGTTTTAGTGAGGATGGCTGAGCATGGGCAAAGGTAATGGAAGTAAATGTATCTGTTCTATTTTGATAACGGATCATTACAAATAAACATTGATTTTAAAGTAGCGAAGAAAGTACTTACACAGCGTGAAAAATACATTTTGTATAGAAATTTAGGATTTTGAGGCATCAAGATAAAAGAAGCAAATATGCACATTTGAAAAACAGCACCCACTGAATAATTTGCATTTTTTTCTTAAAGGTATACAGAAAGGATTTATGGATTATCAAGTTTTCTTTTTCTAATGCCTTAATTAAATAAAAATCAACAGTCAAAATGTATTTCTATTGCACATTTAAAGCAACATGAGCTGAGCAAAGTGAAATGAAAAGAAAATGATCAGACAATAAAAGATCCTGAATAAACCTAGAGCGGAAGGTAAAATCCCTGAGCAATGTAAAGGCATTACAAACAAGGAAAAATGTTGTCAACAGAATACATTAGTTAGATGACATTAGTGTGTTGATGGTAGAGATAAGACGGGTAGTGAGGGAGAGATGACATGTGTCCTCACTGGACTTAAACAACACTGTAGGAAGGTTGTGGATTATGGTTGCTTCCCTAACCCTAGAGACCATGAAAGCTCCTCTTATATTGTTCAGCTAGAAAAGCAGCACACATTTTCACTGCTGAAGCGTCATTGAGCAAGGCACTGTAGCCAACCCCTTGCCCTTATCCTCAGACCATCCTGAAATGTTGCCAGATCCTGTTCTTAGCCTTAAATACCCTTTTTGGCTCCTTTATGTGCCTGCACTGATTAAAATAATTTGTTTTTAGTAATGTGCATGGAGGAATGCGCTTTAGGAATTTTTTGATTGAGGCTTAGCCCATGCTTGAACCTCCCTGATCCGGTCACTGGAAGTAGTGAGATGGACTCTTAAGTCTGTTGCCTGGCTGGCAGTCTGATCAGGGGGCTGTTGAATGAGAGCCTACATGTGTTTACGTCAGTTGACTGCAGCAGCTCCGTATATATCTCAGAAGTGGAGTTGAGAGCTGCAGGGTAGTGAAAAAAAGACCAGAGACCAAGCTGTTAACCCTGACCTCCGACCTCCCTTTGAAGGACAGAATTTCCTTATGAGGATCAATAACCCATCACATGAGGATCATTACTTGACTTTTAGACATTTCCTATTACACAGCTCTATCCCTGGCTTCCAGTGAAGACTTTAGATGATGACACCAGCTTTTCTTTTCCAGATATAGTGTTTTATAAAAGTGAAGCTTGTGGAGAAAAAGCCCTGCCTGTCTCCCAGCTGTTTGACACATCTTCTCTCCTCCCTGCTGGAGGCCTTCTCTTCCTGAAGCCTCATCATCATTTAGCCTCATTAGTCTGTCACTGCTGTGATTCGGTTACAGGAAGAACCTTGAAATAACCCACAGTGCAGACTCACGCACACACTTGTATGTCGACACATTGCTGCCCCCGCTTCCTACACAAAACTCATTATTGTAGAAAAAAGATGAGAATATATACATACAGATACTAAAATCTTTCCATATCTCACTTTGGGAACATGTTTTTCTACAAAATCCACTTTTATATTTAACAAAATAAGCCAAGCCCCTTAAATTAAATGCCATATGATTTTGTTCTCACACAATGCAGCTTTAAAATGATCTGTGTTTAAAGGAATAGCTTGACATTTTGGGCATTACGTTTTTTAATAAAAGAATAATGCCACACTCATTTCTCATATGGAGCAACCCTGAATACCTAGTTAGTTAGTTCAGCATAGCATAAAGACTGGAAACGTGGAAACAGCTAGCCTGGCTCTATCTAGAGGAAAATTCCTCCTACCAGCACGTCTACCACTCACTTACAAATTGTCAAACACAATATTAAACACATATATTTAACCCTTTTCTTACCACTACCACTATATATGCATAAAACTGTGTTGAAAACCTGACCTCAGAGAAAAGACTGACAAAGAAATGTGCAAAACACAACAGCTGCAAACATGCCTGCCAGTCCAACGTGTCAGCTTCTTGATCTTGACTTACAAAGAGAGCATGATTTGTTACCTGCAGGCACTAAAATAAGTGTTTCCTGAGAAGAACCTCAGCTGCTCTGATCACTTCTCATTGTTGTATTTATGGGATTTGTGTGAGGTTATGGTAGAGTAATAGAGTAATATTTACCAACCCCATAATCACAATCAGATGGCTGATTTTCTTTTGGAAATATTGTAGCTGTAGTTACAGCTGCAGAAATTGTCAAGATATTTATGTATGATTTGAAAATCTTTGCCGTCCTGTCCTCTGTACTCTCTGGAAACAGCAGTACAAATGGCTAATCTGTTGTTGCTGCCACAGCACACAGTTATCAGATGGCTCCTGCTCTGCCAAGCTGCGCTTATTGGGTACGAGGGGAAACACCAGCTAATCACTATTGTGCTAGACTGATTGAATATGACAGATGTATTTACTGTAGTTCAATTACTCTCACGATGGGCCTTCAAAGCTGTCAGCTTCCTGACAGGTGAGCAAACCAGAATCCCAGCATTATTCCCAATTATAAAAATGTGTATCAGTGATGCAGCGTGCTGGTACGCAGGCCTGCCCAGCTTTCTCCTGATAAACTACAATCATTTTTTACATCGTTTGTTTGCTTGTAATGATTCATTACAGTAGTGACGTCTGTGTTTTTTAACAGCACAGTGAATACTGAAGAAATACACGTGGTAGTGAATGAAAAGAGACAAATATTTTTTTGATCCTGTTACTCATATGTTGTCTGTCAATTTAAAAGATCACTCATTCATTCAAGTATTAACATGGAAAAAGTCACAGTTTGTCATTAAACTAATGAAATGTAAGACTGAAAATACATAATTAGAAAGACTACACTCCCAGCAATCGCGTAGGTGATGTCTCATATAACGCTCACTAAAACTGTGAAAACTCGAAACTGAAATGTTGTAGAGCCTATCCTGCATATTAACTCTCACAACTGACTAATACCCCTTTTACATAACTGCAGCTGTCAATATGTACAGATTTAATGTTCTTTTCGTCTGATATGACGGCCAAGTTGATGTTGGTGTTTTACACAAAACTGGTATTTTACTGCCCTTAACACAAACTGTGACTTTCTTGATTTGCAGAATCATCTTTCAGATTGACAAACATCATATGCGTGATTCATGACAGAATTCAAACGGATCAAAAAAGTGTATTTGTGTCTCCCCTTTGACTACTGTACAAAAATGTTCCAAAATTAGGTCCCATGGGGCACACCGGAGGGGAGGGACTTTGCCTCGTCTATAGCCAACCACAGGGAACAGCGTCCAGGTAGAGAGGTCAAAGGTCAACATATTCAGTTGATAGCCCCATCGTTCCTTAACTTGGTTCAAAATATATATATGACACTGTAATTGAATGATTGCAGCCACTTCAGTATTATCATTATTTTAGTGGTGATTTTTTTCCTAAGAAAACAAATATTGTAAAACAATGTTCACTGACATTAGCTGGATGGTCTCAGTTTTGACCCAGAATTGTAAAATAAAATCTTCTCATTCATTTTCAACTTCTTCTTTTGTGTTGGGTGAAAACAAACATGCAGGAAAATTGAGTAAACTACAGAAGATTAAACACAGTAGGAGCTCAATGAAGATTTTACTCTTGCGTTGCGCTACGACTGAAAACTAGATTTAAGTCTTGTTCAGTAGCAATGTAATTAAGCCATCCAAGCAAACTGGCAAGATGACGCCAATCAATTATTTATTTAGATGATAAATTATTTAAGAATAAAATGCAGGAGTAAGAAAACAAAAAAAAAATCCTAAGACCATTGTCTGAGGACTACTAAATAATTTGTTCTGTGTTAAACTTTACCAACATATCTTAAGTGCAGTTGTAGACATGCAGGCTGGCTGCTGTCTGTGTGTGTGTGTGTGTGTGTGTGTGTGTGTGTGTGTGTGTGTGTGTGTGTGTGTGTGTGTGTGTGTGTGTGTGTGTGTGTGTGGTGGTTGGTACGTGGGTACGTGTGTGTGAACATACAATGGTGATACCTCTCAGTTACA
>OMLP01013683.1:0-11314 GCA_900302685.1 Spondyliosoma cantharus
CTGTGTTATTTTTACATATTTTCCACTCTATTAGTTCTGTTGATTGCACTGCTATGAAATTGCATGTTACAGTTCTAATGCCATTACATGTGATGCATATTTAAACACAACACTTTCTCCGCTATCTCTCTCTGTCTCCCGTTCTCTCTCTCTCTTTCTCTCTTTTCCCCCTCTGCCTGCCTCCTCTCCAACCCTCCCCACTGTTCTTCCAGAGACTACAAGTCGCTCAATCCTCAGGATATTAAAGAAAACAACAAAAAGGTAAGAGGCAGCCACCGCTGGGCCCTTCACGCCACTTAGCTCCCTCCCATCCACATCTCCATTTGGCCTTATTTAGAGATCTGCCATTAATCCCTGGATATAGAGTGCATGTGTGTTTCATGGTTTGATGGGGGAGGATGGAAACGCACATGAAGGCAGGGAAATGCCTCACAATCACACATATACAGAATGTTATTATAACAGTGTTGCTAAGACGTTCCTCCTGCTGTGATGTGTGTACGTTGCCATGTGTACCCAAAGCATAACTTAGTCACCTGGCAGAGGTGAGATGGTATCTTAACTCAGCTGCCTGCTGGGAGCTTACTAAACTGCGTCTGCTTTGTGTGTGTTGATGTCAGTGTGTGCATAATAAGAGCATATTTGTCTTGTGTTGATTAGACTGTTTTGTTTGTACGTGTGTGTAGAAAAGAGTGTGCAGGAGCCATTGTTGTATACCAGCTGTGATCCATGCTGGTTTGAGTACCTCTTTGGTTTAACTCCTCTTTTAACAAATAACATCTAAGGCTGCTCAGTATTGGAAAAAACTGACATTAAGAAAAAAATACAAAGGTTTCATCAGATGACTTAAATTCATCTACTTTTCCTTTGAGTTTAATTAGCAGCGCCTCATCCTAGTGTTTAAAATGTAAAAAGTTACATAACTTAACTTTAAAGTTAATCTAAACACTTAGTGTTTACTGAACGATCAAAACCATTGTCACACCTTTTCTGTACAAGGGCTTGTTTGAAGCCAGTGTCTATCCTTAAACCAGTTCTTCACATTTCGACAGCCAATTACCTTTCCTCTTGAGCTTGGTCGCGTCTATAGCAATCAGATGAGTACCACAACTGCGATGTAGTCATAGAGACATATACAGCGACAGAATGATGTGACTGTAGGCCCAAAATGTAGCTACCAACAGAGTAGATGAGCCTAGATAGCCAACCTGGCTGTTTGCTGTAAACACCTTTACTGTGTCATAGCAGATGTAATAAAATGGCCAAGATGGCCTTACTTGACATTTCACTTCCTGCACTATTTGACTATTGCACATGAGCACATTCCAATGTTGATGCTGAAACCAGTGTTTCCCGCATATATTTTACTTGGCAGCCCACGAGGTATATTAACAGCCACCCAAGAAAACGATGCCATCCCCAATCGATTAACTTGTGGACAATCTTCCCACGCTCTTCCCCTCCAGTCTACTGTCAATCATACATGCTCAATAGACAAAGAGAGACGCTCTCTGGTGTTACATCCCTTCTGTAACCGAACTGATTGTCCTATTAATGCAGGCCTACTTATGAAGTTGTGTTGAACAATCTTGTACTGTAAGTGCACCTGGTTGTTGCAATGTTCTTCGGCCTCATAATTAACAACAAGCTGCCTCAACACGTAGCTCACCTGTTGTTATCACAATGGAATCATAGGGTGAAAAATCCTTAACACAAGTTGTGTTTTCTTTGTAAAAACGAGAAAGCAGATTACGTTTCTGGTGGAGAGAAAACAGAAAGTCCGCCGCCACAAGTGCACAGCCATTCTGTTGGAAACACTGGAAACAATATATGGTGAAGCCCTTGTTACCAAGCACACACATGCGCTCACTTTTAAACCTTTACTGAATAACCCATTCACACCTATTTTCCTCTTTGCCCTATGTCATTGTATCTTCACATTCACAGTTGGAGGTGCACACTCGCACACATCCCCATCTCCCCTCTGTCCCTCCGGCTCTACACGCGCACAGTCACTTTTTTTTTTCCGTACTAACTTGCAAAACACACAAATGCACACTGCTGTTTTTCCCTTTCAATCTGCTACTACACACTCACACACGTATATACACACACATGCTCCCTGTCCCCTCTTTGGCCCCGAGGGCTACACAGAACGATATGCGTCGGGTTCCTGCAGCTTGATTTCCTCTTCTCATACACACTCTGGCTCAGCGATAACCTCTGGTGGCCCTGTTAGGCATGAATGCTACCCTGTTGACAATAACCACAGTGGAGGGAGAGGGAGAGACCCAATCCCATATCTGCCAACTGCCCCCCACCCCCCTCCAGGTGCTCAAGTAGCCCTGAAGAAATTGGTTAGATATAAGTAATATGGGAATATGCTGTAGAAGGTGATACCTGGTGAATAGCTGCAACGCTGTACCAGCTTCTCTGTAAAGATCTACACCAGCTGCTGATGTACATTTGACCAAGCGAACTGTTCAGTGCACAGAGGAGACACGGGTGGATATCATCTAACCGCCACGGTGGTCATGCAGCCCTCGAGAATCTGGGCACATAGGAAATGTATGTGAGCAGCATTTGGGATAAACAAGTTTAACAATGTGTTTACTAGTAAATGCATGTCAAGTCCTTGATGAATCCTGCAGGGCCAGATTTTTACTTTTCTAGAAACATCCAACGATTCCTACAGTCTGAAAGTGTCTTTCAAAGTTGGATGTTATTTTTATTATGTAATCTTAGTTTGTAAAATGAGTATTTGTACTACATTTGCACACTCTGAAATAGGTCAAATGTATTCCAAAAATTATGAATCACAACTTTACCAAGACCAATTGGTAAACAAGCCATAAAATGACGTGCTGGAAAGGTTTACCAGTAAACACATTTACACATTCCACAGTATTAACTGTTATTCTCACTGTGGCCGAGTGCAATATTGAAATCATAAGCTTGAGTTTGGTTTTTTTGGTGAAGGTCAAATGTGTGGCAAAGCAGCATTATGGGGAAGTACTGTCGTGCTGCAGAGATGTCCTGACCCACAAATCTTGTTCACCAGATTTGACATTTCTTGATGTTGTATTACATCATCATGATTTTATTGTTTTATTCCTTAAGAATGAAAATTGGGGTGCAAAATTGATCATTCCCACCTATCGTAGATCACATCACAATTGATGATCAATGATTTTTTAGAACATAGAAACATTTGAGCCCACCACTTTGCTTGAATATAATCTGAGGGTTTACCTTATTTGAGACCAGGTAAAGAATAAGGGACTGTTAAAATATTATATTATAGAAAGGTAGCAGTCAGTGAAGTGGCTGATTCTTATTGATAACAGCATTTTGTGCTTGAGTAAGACGATAGCTGCATTTACATAAATCCTAATAATGATCTAAGAATCAGAATTACTCATTTACTATATATCTTATCAGATAACTTATTTAACATCCATGTCAACTGTTGAGTTTGAATCTTTAATCTGGATGATTACGATTGTATGGAAGAAATGTAACCACAGCTGTTGACAGTGTGTGTCGCTTAATGCTGGTACCTGAATTAATTTCCATGATCAGTGATGTAGTAACATCTGCATCTAAACTGATTTTATCTCTATGTGAGATCTGATTTCTGTGGGCTTTTATACAATGGAAGCTGTTGGTATGTTTCCAGCTTTTCCACATGCAGTAATTGTACATGAAACTCGCCTGGTGTTGTAGGTGACTGTGATTGTGAGAGCCAGTGGGGTCAGGTGAAAGGAAAGAGAGGTAATGCACTGTGTGGTTTCATGTTGCACCCTGAAGGTGTCAAACAACAGAAGGGTGATCGTGATATTGCTTGCAAGGAAATAGAAACCGCTCACACCAGGCACGGGCTTGGACAGCATAGTGTGGCAGGTTCAGGACCCCAAAGAGCAAAAAAATGACAGAAGAAGCAAAAATGGGAGATAAAGCAGCAAAGAAAGCAATGTTTGAAGAGGAAATCAAAATGTGTGAAGAAAATATAATAAATGATGAAGAGAGACTTCTGTTGCAACCACAGTGCTGTGTAGAGCTGCTTCATATGGAGTTATTAGAATGTATAGAATTTATTGAATGGGTAACAGAAATGGAAATGTAGATAGAAACGACAACCATCTCTGCTTTTCATGGCTAGTTGATAGACAAGCCCCCCTCCTCCTTTCACAGTCTATCTGTGAAGAGTGATTGCAATGAGCTCAGACTGTGCTGAATTATGACAGATAAGGACAATCAATATTGGGGGTGGGTAGAAAAAGAGAGAGAGAAGTGAATATTTAGAACATTTACAGGCTTTGAAAGGATCCATTATCCATTGATATATGTATGTATTCTAGTCTGTGGATGATTGTGTTTGTGTCCACATGTTGATCTGTCCGTTTGAGGAGTTTGCAAGTTGAGCTCGCCTGTGTGTTTGTGCTGGGTCCTCCTCCGTCTTGTCTGTTTAGTCAGTGTGCTGTTGTGTGTGTGTGTGCGTGTGTGTGTAATGAGGCCAAGGAGAAGTCATTTGTCATGCCATCTGATAGTGTAGCACCAAGCACCAGGCTAAAGCTCCCTGAGCACAACCGTGAGGGGTTGGGCTGAGGGGAGGGGGTGTCGATGATTGACAACGATAGATAGCTGTCAGTCACTGAGAGGGAACGGAGGGGGAGCAGGGAGCAGCGGCCTGGGGCAGCTGACGGTGACATTTAGTCCAGACCTAAAGCTTTGTCAGTTAGATGATGGAAAGTGAGAAAACTAGATATTTTCCAAAATACATGATAGCCATATTGGACAGAAATGTTGCTTTCAGCAGTCCGTGTTGAAAGGATCAGCTCTATTGACAGGATCATTTCAGATGTTTTTAAACAAGCAGCAAGGCTGAGTGATGTAGTTAAATAATTTTTGTATTTTTTTTTCAATAAACTGTGGCTCACTCTAATGACTGTATCTTCAACAGGGGGTCCCCGACTCCTCAGGGGTCCTCAGAGTTACTCCAGGGGGTTTGCAAATTAATGTTTGATAATGTTAACGTTTTTTTTTCTCCACATTAACATGAATCCAACATATCATATGTTAAACAAAACATTTACATGCAATTGATGGTTTACCCATAATTCCTCATGGCCAGTAACTTGTATTGTTGTCCCAAGTGTGCGGACATTCGTGGCAGCCACAGTGGATTGTTTTGTAACTTATCAACCAAGAGACGCTGACATCGAGCATTAGCCATGTCTCCTGTTTTATACTTTATTTTTTCTCATTGTCAACAAATCTGACTAAAAGACCAAAACCAACAATAAATATAGTATTCTCTGTGCAGCCAAAGCCTGATATATTAAAACCCTGTGCCATAAAGCTCCATTATTGTTCTTCTTAATGAGCTAGGATCTCAGTGGGCGAGTGTCACAGACAGGGAACGGGTTTATGAAAGTATCGAGACAGACCAACCCATGACTGACTCTGATGTTGTCTTGTTATTTGTTGACAACATCGGAGATACAGAATATCGCCATCCATATCCTTTAACTGCAGTGTGCCCTCACTGCAGCCCAACACCACAGACAACACTTCAGGTCTCCCCTCTATAATCATCAGTGTCTCAGTATGACATGATCCGTGCTTGTCAAGCTGTAAGAGAAGATATAGAAAGAATAAATCATGACACTGAGGTCAAAAAGACTGTAGCGCATGTCAAGACTAACATCGACCCTGAAACAAAACCCAGCTCGAGAGCCTCCCTCCTCACGCAGCTCTCACTTTCTCCCACTCTCGCTCTTTTCTCTTTCATTCTTTCATTCTCTCCCTATTGAGCAGCAAAGTTGTCGCTCTCTTTCACAGCCTACCCTGGGCGAGAGGGGAACAATGTAAGCACACTTTGCTCCCCTGAATAATTGTTAGAAACCCAATCAGGCCCTCTTATTCCCCATATTCTTTTTCTTTCTTTTCTCTCTTTCTTTTTTCTTTCACACTCCCTTTCTGCAAAGAGAAGGAGGGGGGAACTTAAACAGGCTCGCTGTAAAGGCAAACTCCTCTCTGTTCTCCCTTTTCTCTTTTCCCGCCGTCAGGTCTTTCTTCCTGCTTCGTCTCTGCAAGCACAAACACATACTTTCCATCAATAGAAAGGGACAAAGGAGGTGAGAGTGAAAGAGACTCATCCTGACAAAAGACATCATAATTGATTGTAAATTGAGAAACATCTCTCAGTTAAATCACCTTCGTATTCTCTGATTCTCTGCTTTTCACTTGTCACCAAATACAGTTGGAAAAATTTGATTTACTACAATAAAAAAGGTTTTCTGAGCCGTGTCCAGAATCACTTCCTCGTTCACTTTCCACATTGCAAACACAGTCAGATTGTAGTGAATGATCACGATTTTACACCATCACTGACACTTGAAGCATCACATTAATCTTGTTACAACAGGTTAACGCTATTTCCACTGTAGATACCTGAGATGTAGCTTTTGACAAGCGTTTCCCACACAGTGTTGTGCAAGCACAGACTGCACAAGAGCTTGCTCAAAGTTCAGTCCACGCAGATTTAAATTAACTAGTTCATTTTCAATTTAACCAAGTTCACAGTCCAATAAATGAATTAATTCACGTCCATTTCTTCCACAGTATCCTTTATTACTACTTAAGTCCTGACAAAGTAATATAAGGTTTACTAATAAGATTTGGTTTTGTTTCTGGTTTATTACATTACATAGATGACTGGAATTTTATTTATTCAATTCATTTTTCTCGAGTAACTTCCTGTCTGTTACTGAATATAAGACTACTGTCGAGCAATGGCCCTGTTTACTTTCTTTCATTCTGAGAAAGGCCATCATAGCAAGCAGGACAAACAAATGTGTAAATGTGTGTTACTGAATAGCAGAAGACTACTGAGTCTTTCTTCAACTGACTAAGATTGTCTTTGCTGTCAGAAATCTGCATCTTTTTCAGAAACTTGCAGAAGTAAACACAAGCAACATCTTTATCGGTCTTCATGCTGCTGTCCATTTCTCTTTTTGTTCCATTGCGAGAACTTTAAGGAAACTATTCTGTGCTTGATTTTTGGAATTTGAGTTTAGACACTCTAATAAAGAGTGACAGACGCAGTGCACACAGTCAATATATTTTCAGTGCGCCAGAGCAATTATCAACTTGAAATGTGTAGGTAGAGTTGAGAGACAGCTAATCTTTATTGACACATATATGTATATAAGTGCAGATCAATATAAAAAAAGCTAATAGCAAGTTAATCATTGTCAGATGATAGTCAATGAGTTCAGACTGTTTACCTACATGCAACGAAAGCCTGCTCAGAAGTGATTGGTCAACTGATTGTCTACAAAATGTAACCAGAACATTTCTGATACTGAAATCTTGTCCCTTGCCTTTGGTTTGTGCATTCGGATGCAGATATCTGTTTATAAAGATTACCTTTGGGCAAAGTGCTCAGCTCATCCTTACATTTGAAGTTGCTCAGTGTCAATTACTGAGACACAGAAGTTTGACAAGCAGGAACTTAATGAAAATCATACATGCTCAATAGACCCCTTCTCTGGATGAATAAAGGTAAGAAAATGTGAAGAGGAAGCATTAGAAGGACTTATACTGAAGCAGGACAGGGCTGAAAAAGAGCAAGCAGGCTCTTCAAAACAATCCGCGGGGTAAATAAATGTTATAAAACACGGCAAAGGGTTTTGGAAGTCAGAGAGGGAGACGGAGAGAAAGAGTGAGAGATTGATAGACTGGGGAGATCTACGGAGGCAGTGAAACAAACGAGAGCTGCAACAAGTTGGAATTAGATCAACACTATCAAGCAGGCCAGATACAAGCTGTGATACCTGTGAGAGATGGATGGGGAGGATATGTGTGTGTGCGGGAATGGAGGCAGCGTTGGTGTGTGTGTGTGCTGTTAATCTATTTATTTACCTGTCATTGGCTGCGATAATGGTTTTCATCCCTTCTCCCTCCCTCTCTCTCTCTCTCTCTCTCTCTCCCTCTGTCTCTCTGTCTCAGTCTATCTGGTGATGGGGGATTGGGTTTCGTGTGTCGCTTGATAATCAAACCTGTATTTTCTCATCAGACTCTAATCAGACCAATTACACGCGTGACGGAGAGCGTGGGCAGGTTGATGTAGGGGAGCGATAAGGATACACACTCACACACACACACACTTTGGGATTAAGCGCTCTGTCTTGGGGTATCTGCGTCTCTTATCGGGGACAACCATCCCTGACATGACCTGTCAGCAGTCATGCCATATGTGTCTCTCACGCACAAACACACATGAGCACATACACACATGGATCATACATACCATGGCACCATGCAACAATTCTACCTGTGTCTGGAAAAAGAAGGCAGACTTCTGCTATCTCATCAACCATTGTCACCCTTCAATCCCTCTCCATCTCAATCCACATTCTTTCCTTTATTCAACATTTCTTAAACAGTAAACTCAATGTTTATTTCTCAGTTTTGTTCACTTGTGTTTCTTTTTTTTGGCAGGCATATGATGGCTTTGCAAGCCTGGGTATCTCCCGTCTCCTGGAACCATCAGACATGGTGCTGCTGGCCATTCCTGACAAGCTAACAGTCATGACCTACCTGTACCAGATCCGGGCCCACTTCTCCGGCGAGGAACTCAACGTGGTGCAGATAGAGGCCAACAGCAGTCGCAGCACCTACAAGGTGGGCGACTTTGAAACCGACACAAACGCCTCCATAGACCAGGACAAGTTCTACGCTGAACTGAACGACGTGCAGCCCCGTCAGGCTGACTCTCAGCCTGTCGGCTCTGCTGGGGCTGAATCTAATGGCACTAAAGCCACAGAGGAAGAGGTGATGGAGCTGGGTGGGAAAGCGGAGGTAGGAGCAGCTAGTTTTTCAGCAGCAGCGCCTTTACAGTCCTCGCCTCCTGTCCCATCACCACGCACAGCATTAACCGCCTCAGCCACAGACTCGACCCACGTGGCACCATCAAGCTCTGAGGACAGGGGGAGTCTGTTCAAAGCCAACACTTTAGACCTCAGCGAGTTACCACAGAGGGTGGAGAGAGAGATGGAGAAGGAAAGACAGCAGAAGGATGAGGTGGGAGAGGAAAGAAAGGAGGGAGGTACAGAACCAGGGTCCCCCACTAGGAGAGGGGCCGCCTTCTCCTCATCCCCATCCCACCAGAAACTGGGCTTCTCCTACAACAGGGATGCTGACCTCATCAAGAAGAAGAGGGCCAGCCTACGTCACTCAGAGTCTGAGCCCGCCTCAGAAACCAGCTCCCCTCCAGTCAACCACACAGACACGCCTCCGAAACAGGTAAAACACCCAGACGAATAACAGCATAATTGTAAACACACTGCACATGTAAGTACACACAAGAAGAATCCAGTTCCTGAGGGCTCCAGGGCAGATTCAACCCTGGCCAGCTGCAGTGATGCCACAGCTGCCGGGGCGCCTATACATAAAGTTTATTTGTTTTAAAAACTGTTTCATGGATTTTCCTTAAGTAGAGAAGTGCCAAAATGTTATCAAAGATTAACTCTACTGAATTCTTACCATCGCTTCAAAAGTGACATCATGCTTTTTTGTTTTTATTTTACATCATTTTTTAAGAGCGTTTCTTCAACATGCTGAATGATCGAGGGTTTTATCTCTTTTGAACATGCAGCCCGAATAAATTGCAGTGATGAGGTAACAGGAATATTCTCCATGTTTTGAGTATAGTTTAACATGTCCCTTGAGGGTCAGTAAGAGATGCATACAACTATCAAGCAGCAGCTCATTTAAATCCTGTACCTTAAACAACCTGTCTTACATTGACTAATTCACATCTTGCTGCTTAAGTCAGGTATTAAGATTCTGACAGCAGGTACCTGTCTGGCACCTAAATGGATTGTTCAGGTTTTTATCCTTGCACCCTGGCTTTGATTGAAACTTTCACAGCAACATCAGTCATAAGACAGAGGATGCGGTGAACATTCATTTCCTCCTTCCTGGCGCTCGCTAAGCTTCAAATCCCGACCTCATTGATGCCATTGCAGAGATGACCGTACCGAAATTCTCTCGTTCTGCATTAGATGTTGTCGTCGCCTGTCTCGTTGCCGAGGCCCAGACGCGTTGAGGCCGGCGCCCTTAACATGTGGCGACTTTAGAAGGCACCCAGGAGAACCCCCTGCTTTGACATTTCATTATATTTTTCATTATATTTCTCATCCCTTCAGTTGATGGCAGTTGGCGCCGTGACTGCTCAGGCGTGGCGACGCTTTGCGCAGAGCACACCTCATCTCGTCTCACACACGCACTGGCACGCACCTGTATGCGTGTGCGCACACAGTCACACGGACAAACACTCACTGAATGCATTCCTGCCTGCGTTGGTTAACCCCAGATTACCGCTTCCTGTTTACAAGTCGAAAGGTCACGGGGCAGGCGGGGGGCAGCAGGGGGGTTATGACAGCTATGACACCCCATTTTGATCTGCTGTTATCTGGTTAGCGGGATGCATCCTCGCCTGCACACAGGCCAGATTTGACTTGGTGGAAGGATAAACATGTTTCAGTGTTATAAACAGCTTGGTTGTAATGTTTCTCTGTCTAAGCTGAATGTGAAAGCTCTGTTTGTAGTCCTTTATAATACAGCCGGATTACTCTGCAGATAAAATTCTAAGGTGTGTGTTTTGCTTTCTTGTCAAAGCCGTCATGCTCTCCACACCACTGGACGCAGACAGTGCTGTGGGCCCAGCTGTAGGCTGGCCCCATAATGCCAGACCCTGCATATGGGGGATATTTCTTTCTCCTACATCTTTGACTGCTTGTCTTAATTATGTTTTACCTGATGACTTTATGAGGAAGATATGTGAAAGCTGATTGATACTCTAGGTAGAAATAGCAGTCTTTCTTTCAGTGTTATATTTAGGCATCATATTTGACAGATTACACAAGGTCATTTAATTCGTTTGGCAAGAATTATATATTTGAGACAACATTGCAAATATGATACTGTAAAATCTGAAACTGTCAGAGGTAAATTTGGTATTTGGCTACGTAACTTGAGTTAATGCTGTATTTCCTCTTTCAAAGGAGCCAACACCTGCCCCTGTAAGTCCGCCAGCAGAGAAGGTGAGTACAAAGGGAAAAAATATATATTCTCACATTTTTCACTCAGAAACTGCTTTTAACCCCTGCAACGCTTACAACCCCTTGTTTCTTATACCCATCATCTGTACAGTAACACCTTATTTATGACATAGTTTTATTAGAATTGAACAGTCATTAGCACTGCTTTATGTCCTCACAGTCACTGTTTTTTTTTTTTTGTT
>OMLP01013683.1:18910-36020 GCA_900302685.1 Spondyliosoma cantharus
GATATTCCAAACACACACACACACACACACACACACACACACACACGCCTTTGTTCTGTAAATTTGTGACACACATTCAGCACATCAATATTTGTTGTATTCTTACAAATACAAACAATGTTCTCTGTAAAATACACACGATTTGAAGTGTTTTGCACTGTGCCTTTTACATGTGCACTCATGCTCACGCTGCAGTTGTGTCAAAATGATATTATTTATATTTAGTGTTTATTTTGATAAGGGACAAATTCATGTCATGGCATTTTTCCAATAAACAGGATACTGAAGACAAAACATATACACAATATTAAAAAACACAAAATTATACAACAAAACAGCTTAATGAAAAGTAGATTGAAAGCTTTTGAATAAAACTGTTTAAACTTTAATTTAGAAACACATATCACATTAAAATTCCCACAAAAACTACAGAAGACACCAACATGACATCTCTGCCCAAAAGCCATGCACACAGACAACCACACATGCATGTATACACTGACACACAGGTACACGTCCTGCGCTTCCACACCACTTCCACACTGACATCTCGCAGATTTTTTTTTATTTATGTACATATAACACACACACACACACACGCAGACCCCTATCATGGGCACGCACCCGTCGAATCATAATTAGGCCGTGTCCTGGTTCTTTGATAGCCATGTACAGTGGCTCTTCTTTAATTCTTTATCAAATGCATTGATCGCTGTGGGCCTCGCATGCTCATTGATCCGCGCACTCCGTCTGGAGCCAGCCGATAAGCTCTCCCTCCCTCTCTGTCTCTCTCTCTCTCTCTCTGTCTCTCTCTCTCTCTCTCTCTCTCTTTCTCGCTTTGCCAAAAATTGAGCAATAATAGGTTTCAAATGTAATAGATTTATAAATCTGGTACATGTATTTTTTTTTTTTAAATGCTAATATTGTTGTTAAATTAATCTTTATCTTGTGGTATTATAGTATACAAAAATGAGCCAATTGCAGGACTCTCTGGTTTTCAAACTGAAGACCACATTTCCCATAAACCCCATTGCTTCCTGCCTCAAAGAATATGTTGCTGCTTGTTCAATTCCCCCCCACTTTACCCTCAACCCTCTTTCTAAACCTGACCTGACACGTCATTCTTATTTTTTTCAATGATCTTCCAAAAATTATCTTTCATAATCAGTGTTGTAATGTTCAAGTCAAGTGTTGGCTTATTTGAAATATGAACAGTAGGAATTATGTGGCCCAAGTGCAGAGAAATTGCTGGTTCATTGCTCCAAAAAACCTTGATATTTGAATTACTGAAAATCAGTACAGTACAGTACAATGTAAATGTGGACAGCATTGCAGCTTCGAATGTCTAAATGCTGTGATAAGCCTCTGTGCTAACTGCCAACCAGGAATCTAGGTTGAGATCTTTAGCACGTCCTGGTTAAATTAAAAAACATATGTAATTGTTCTAGAAGAGACATTATGTGTCAGTATGTTCTGTTATTAGATAATTGTGAATGCTAAGAGTATAATAAGTCGTAAACATGAAAGCAGGTATATTAGCTGTTGTGTGTTTACTGTTGTGGAAGGATGGCTTCAAATGAAGTTTGAATGAGTTCTACCTGCATCTGCATCATGTCTGGATCACCAGTCTGGCATTTGAAACAATGTGTTGGACATTGGAGTGTGTGATTACACAGCTATGTGATTGTTTTTGTGTGTGTGTGTGTTTATGTGGCATCACTCTGTGCCCACGCCAGGCCTCTGTACATGACCAGTGGTGCATGTCCTCCCTCCCTCTTTCTCCTTGCCCAGAAAAGAGCAACCAAGGCGACAACCTGCTCCCCCTGTTCAAAAAGAGCTTCCAGAGCGGAGAGGGGGTCCTCACCCCAACGCCAAACCCACAGTGGAGTCCTCTGTCTCAGCCTTGCACTCAACCGTTTAGCCTCTCTTCCCCTGGAGGTTCCCAGCAGTCGATGGAAGACACAGTACACGATTGTTCTTGCTGTCGCCATTTAAAAAAAGAAGTCTCTTCACCTCCTGAGCCTTCATTCTTGAAGCTGTGCTACCCACTGACCACCAGCTGACACGTTTTCTCTCCTCCTTTTTCCTACTTCTTTTTTCATCCTGGCTTTGATCATGCAACGACGCGGCTGGTTGGCTTTGTGCGTTCTGCTTTTTTCAAAGTTGAGTCCCGGTGGCTTTTACATTCACTGGCTGTTAGTTTCCTGTGTTTTGCCAAATAAAATGGCTGTATGTATTTGTTTTCCCTGTTACGCATGATATCCATCGCCACTTTCCAAGTTGGAAAAGGCCAGCGTGAGCATATTTTTTTTTTTCTATGTAATGTCCACTAGATGGCATGTCATCATCACTTGGTCAACAAGCAAATTAAAAAAAAGTTCCGGTATATTGTGTTCTGACAGAAAATTGGGATGTCAGTGTTGGCACTGGTTGGGTGGCTGTCGACAAATCGAGCTAGAATTTTACATTACCCAAAATAATGAAGGAAATCATTTGCCCCATTGTGTCCAACTACTCTCATATCTCATGTTTATCATAGCTGTCTAAGATTGTGTACAAGAAGCTTTTACACAACAAGTTTTTGTCTGCTTATGAAAAACTGAAACATTAGCTCTGCCACAAGTTAGCATTTCAGTTCCTGTAGTTGAATCTGTGATATATAAGAACAAATTCCTTCAGTTTTAAAATCACATATGATGATACGTATAGTATGAACAGGAATATTTGATCCTAGATCTTGTCACAGATCACATATTGTCCTTTACGCAACAAAAAGACTCATATCATCTCCTCTACTCTCCCTCCAAACACATACTCATATTTCTAATCAGTGGCTCTGTAGCTGACCGAGCTAGGCACTAGTCAGATGCATTTTCCTGTAGCGTTAATCCTAGCCTCTGGATAGGCAAAGTCAATTTCCCATTTCCTGTCCCCAAAATGGCCAACAACAATATGGGATGTTTTGGAGTGTGTTGGGGCCCAAGCTGTATGTGTGTATAAAAATATATATGTGTACTCTATATGCATACAACACACACTTGCGCACTTAAATTGGTAGTTGTATCCATGTCTGTAAAGGCCAGATTGGATATCAGAACCAGTCTGTAGCCGGAAGGTCGTCAGTGACATTACTGGTTATCATATTACATTTATAAAAGCAGGGAGACGCCTGCCTAGAAAACTTTGTAAGAAAGAAAGAAGTGAGGATGGAAAGATATTAATATTGTAAGAAAATGTAACAGCAAGTATAAAAATATAATGCAGAATTAATTTTTATGTCATGTCGCCAACCATCATTACTTTATTAGGAGACACAGTTTGACTCCGGAAACCTTAACACCTCTTTCTGGCCTTTCATCCTAACTGATTTTGAGATTGTCTTGCAATTGATCGCTGAATCCACTGTCTTCTTTACGAAATCAGAGATAATTTCCATGAGCTTCTTCAAACGGATATTTCAGCCATCGGTCCTAGCATGTTTTTTCTTGAAGTACTTCCTTTTCTCTGACTTTGTCCTTTTTCTCAACCGTGCTTTAGAAACCCACTCTGATCCTCGATTACCTATCTTGTGGCATTCCACAGGAGTCAATCTTAGATCCTCTGTTGTTTTCCATTTGTATCACATGCTCAGGTCACATAAATGTATACACAAATGGAAATATAATAATTAGCTATATTGTTCATTAGACCTTGTTACGTTATGGATGTTACAGAATATCCTACAGAAACATTAATCAAAGTTTTTAATCTATTTATCAAACCCCTGTTTCTTCCCAATGCTCTCTCTGTCAGTGTCAAACCTGCTATAGGTAATCTAGCTTGAACTTTCAAGTGTTAAGTCCTGCTTGTGAATCAATACAAAAATACCCAATATTTAGTTGTATAATTCAGTTATTTATTTCCTGGAGCTGGACTGAATGAGATCTTGGGAAGTATTGTTATGTTTGACATTCAATACTTTCCTATAAGCAAGTATCTATATAGCCAAGTACCTATAAGCTTCTCGCTCCTCCTCACTTTTTATCTCTCTTTCTGTCTCTCTCTCCCTCTCTTTATCAGTCTCTCCTCTCTCTAAGGTGTGTTCCCTTCTCCCCATGGGCATCCCCCTGGGCTCTCTCACACACACACACACACACACAGAGTGCATTAGGGTTGCTGTCATTTACAATACAGCCCCATTGTCCCAACCTAACAATGGCTACAAACAAACAATTGACATGGAAATGGAGAGATGTAGCTCATTAGCGGGCGCTGCTTGTTTTGTTAATGGATAAATGGGCGGCTTCAATAGGCCAGCCCTAAAACCCCTGCCTCAATATGGAGAAGCCTGATTAACAGGAAACCACAGGGAGGGAGAACAGTGACAGAGAAATGCAGCTTCACTCTCCCTTGGGTCACATGTGGTCGTGTATGTTTGGTGAAGAGGGGGTGCAAGGTGGAGTTTTCAGAGTGTGTTTGTGTTGTGTGTGTTTGTGCTCAGGTTGGAGTTGTGTAAGACATGTTTGTGGGTGTGAGTGCAAGGTGGAGTTTGTGTTAACATGCCTCTTAACTTCTGTTGTTTTTGTACAGGCTTAAACGATGTATGCTGGATTTGAAACAGTATTTTTCATCACAGTCTCTTGCAGATTGAATATTGTGGTGAATTTCATCTCAGCTGCCACAACTAAAGTCTTAAAATATCTCAACCCGACAGCCTCAGTACTTTTTAAATCAGTATGCTCTCCCATAACTTTACACCGTCTGCTTTGGATTACTTGAATATTTCTGTGTTCCTTTCACAAATTCACATTGTGTTGGCCTACATACGTCATTTGGAATATCCTGTCGTCTTCCTCCTACTTACTGATGTACTTACAGCCTTTGCATTGAGTGCGCTTGTGTGTGCTTGGTTGGGTTGTTGTCACTTAAGTGTTTGTCAGTTGACATCATCAAGGTTTTCCTGTTTGCTTTTTAAGTGTGTGTATGTGTGTGTGAGGTGGTGGCCTGTGCTATCAGTAGGATCAGATTGGATCGGCCTGAAAATGGCATTTCTGCCATTACTCTGATGGTGACGGCTCAATACTGTATCTCTAGTGCCAAGATGAGGTGTGTGTGTGTGTCTATCTATACACCCCCAACTCTATAATGCACAAGATGTGTACATCCATTTTGATAACAAAAACTTCTTATTGTGTATTTTGTACTGGCTGGTGTGTGGCTGTGATGGAGTGTATGTCTTGCATATAAAAGAATCAAGAATCCCTGCCCTCTGCCTGAATTTCCTTTTGTTCGTATTATTTTGCTGTGTTTGTGTCATTTCTTGGCATAAGCGATTCTAGAGAAAGACAGCTGATACTTGAGTCTCATTTCCAGGTCACTTTAAAACAACATTCCATAGAAATTGGCATTTTGTGCGGTGTGGTGCCCTCCTACAGTTTCTGCGTGCGACACCACTGTTGTAATACAAATCCCAGGTGTGTAAGAATTTGTCAGATGTAATGTAGGTGCTAACTACGAGCAAAACTTACATCATAACAATGTTGAAAATGTGTATCTTGAAGTAAACATGGTGCAGAAACAAGTGATGGGGGTTGCATTATGTTGCTTTAATATCTACCTGCATAAGAGTCACTGAAACTCTTTTGTTCATGTTTTTGTTAATATTTTTGTGTGCAGGAGCGGGACGCAGAGCGGCGGAGACAGCTGAGAGAGCGAGCCAGGCAGCTGATAGCTGAGGCTCGATCTGGAGTCAAGATGTCTGACATGAGCCTGCTGGACACATCCAGCATGGAGAGAGGCAAGGGCAGCAAAGCTAGTCCTACTGGAGGTCAGCACACACCTGAACACATGTCTGCAGAAGCAAACATACACATACACACACACAGCTTTTTAAATTGTACTTTTTTTAATGAAAATACTTGCAGAGATTGATAAGAAGGCCTTATATTGACACACACACTTGCTAACACCCATAAATCCCATTAATAGTCATTAACTGTAATACAAAGGAAAAGTCACACTAGCCTGCTTTTAACATACACTCACTTTCTTCATCCACACATGCCATGACTCTCACATTTCCATTATGCTCTCTAAAGGGGTTCTTTTTAATCCTCAGAGAAAAACAAAATGCCATTTGAGTCCGGCCGCGGGTCTAAAATGCACCACCCTCATATTTACAACCACAATTTACCCCGCGACTCCTCCCTCGTCTCGTTCGCCCAGTAATTGTTAATCAACACAACACATAGTGCGTCGAAATTATGCTCAAAACACCAAACACTTCTAATGATGGCTTGCAGGGGTAGCAACTGCTACCATGCACATTTCCCACTGCTTTCCATTTCCTTGAAATTGAGGTTATTATTATAATGACCATTATTAGGCGTCTCTAGTTGTTTGTTTCAGATTCCTCCACATTACACCCTCTTTTGGTTGTACTGTTCGTGTAGATAGGGTGAACTGCATGCAAATGAGAGGTGAGATTGAAGACAGGTGAGGATGAAGAGTGTGCAAAGTTGAGGATGCAGTATGAGTACTATAGTGGTCTGAAGAGAGAGTGCAGAAGCCTTTTGATATGATGTCAACTAATTGATTGATCAACCAATCATTGCAGCTCTGGTGACAGGATTATATATAGTGACAGGAAGAAGGACAAGTAGGTAGGTCAGAATAGCCACCTTTCGAGAATAGGGATGAGGGAAACAAATCGAAAACTAATAAACCCTAAACAAGAAGAAGTGAGATCAGCAACTTGTTAGGTGAAACGACAGAAGAAAGACAGCGAGGCAGAGGGAGGGTAGCACTTGATTTATTTGCTCTTTCAGCTTTTCTGAATTGGACTAATTGTTGATCTCATTAAAAATGGAGTTGGAGGAAAGAACGGAACAAGAGAGGAGGAGGTGGTGAGGAGAAGAGAGAAATGCTGTTGGCTGTGATACACAAGGCCTGCCGAGCAGAACGGCTAATCCTAGCCCCCACACTCTCTTTTTCTCTCCCTCTCTCTGCCTTTCTCCCTCTCTCCCCTCAACACCATTCACGGTCCTTTAATGCAGCTCGGGCTGCCCCCTCCAAGTGTCTGCCCGCAAAGAAACTTTCCAAACTCCATCACCATGGCCTCCCATTAATTAGGCCCCAGCCAGCCACGCAGGAACGGCGCTTGCAAGCACGCTCCGCATCGTAGCTAGCAAATTAGAAAAAAAAAAAACAGGAAATGCTGTTATTGTCATTCTCCCTCCTTCTCTCTTTGTTCTCGGTCTCTCTACCCACCAAGTAGTAAATAGCAGAGGAGGGAGCCCGCGATGTCAGACGCTGTATACCGATTGTTTTGTTTTAATCCATGGTGGGTTATCCATGCAGCTAGAGCTGCTCAGGTCTCCATTTGAGTTTCTGCTAACATGTTTTTCTCTTGTTGTCCTAATGTGGAGACACTGTTGTTTCTATTGAGCCCCTCAGGAGACTTAATGGAATATGTGCTTTCATGTTTTTTCGGTTTTTGTTTGCTCTACCTCTTTTATGTGGAACAAGAAAGGCAGGCAGCAGATCTCTGAATGAGGGGATTTAAACCGAGGTCTCAGTTTCACTCTGCGTGTCAGATATTTGTGAGCCCACAGACATAGACAGACACTAATCAATCACAGTCCCTCCTCGTCACTCGGGTGAAATCTGCTGCCAGTTTATGCTATTTATTTTGTTAAATATGGGAATTATTGATTAGTTGCACACACAATAACAACCCTGCAGAGACACACAGAGTCTAATGAGTGCACTACAAATTGGGTGATGATCTTTTTGCAAACAGAATGAGTGTCATCATCCCATCAAGTGTGCTGGAATGCTTAAGTAGACGAAGGGGAGAGGACATGTTATGGTGGATTATACTTTTTGAGACGTTTAAGACGAGGATTACTGAATCGGGTCACTTCACATGTTCTCTTATCACAGACTGCTGTTAACACAAACTAACCAAGATTTTTTTTTCTTCTCTCCTCTCCATGTCTTCATTTTGGTCTTTTTATTCCTTTTAACACATTTTCTTTCACTTCTCTTAAATTCATCCCTATCAAATCCTTTCTGACATCCTCACTTCATCTCCTTTCTAACACTTCCTTCCCTCTGTCCCACTCCATATCCACAGATGTTTTGGATGGAGTGAGAGGTCATCATGAGGATGATGCCGTTGATGGTGAAAGGGGTGAGGATGATGAAGAGGGGAGGGTGGAGGAAGAGCAGCTCCATTTTGGTGGTGCTGGTGCTGCTTCTGCTGCTGCTGATGATGATGATGATGATGATACTATTGCTGCTGCCACATCTGCGTCTGCACTGGTTACTAACCCACTGCCACTGGAGGCTCTTCTCCCAACCACCTCCAGCACCCAGGGGCCCCTGGAGCTTACTAACCCTGGCTCTGAGCTAACTTCTCTGGGTAAAATCACTGGCTGCGGCTGTGCAGTGCTGCATGTCTTGTCTGCCTTCTTCTAACTAACTCATTCACCAGCTTGGATCTTCTTTCATGTATTTCCTGTATGTTCAGTGGTCATTTTATGATCTTACTGTAATATGTACCCTTCTTTACTTCTTGAATTCTCTTTTTCAATTCACAAAATCATTGAAAGTATGCCCGTATTTTCAATGATGCTGAGAGTGCATTTTAGAGTTAATATGCACAAAAATATTAACAAGGCAAGCCAATTTGATTTGTACAGCACATTTCATAGGTCAAGGCAATTAATGTCCTTTAAAAGATACAAATACAGCAAAGGTGAAAGATGTACGTACAGGCAAGCGATACAAGTCTCTTGAATTTAAAAGTAAACTAGTGCAGTGGAAATTGAAGGATAAAAAAAGCTGAAATAGAAAAGCATATAGCAAATACTCCTGTATTGAGATGTGAAATTAAGTAAATTAAGCCAAGAGCTAAACTAAGGGGATTAGTTTTTAGCGATCACATACAAAAGAACACAGTTAAAAACAGTTACATTCAAAAGCAGAGTACTTTGTTTTATATATTTTTTTTTTTTTTTCGTTCAAAGCAATGCAGTTTAAGCATTTAATTCAGACCATTCATGTAGTCTAAACTGCCCTAATCAAAATTTTTACTAGCTAACTTTGTACTATTTTTTTAATCACTTACGCTCACACTTTGCCTTGTTTCATCATTCAGCCATATACTTAAGCGCATGCTGTCTATCTGTCAGTGCATCATCGTGAACTATCCTCTGTCCCCTGCATCCTATTTGCTCCATACGCATTGGTGCTTCATATAGAAGGAGCTAAGTTATGATACACATTTGTTGAGTGTCACGGTCTTGTTGGTGTTTTTCCCACATTCTCTTTCATGACAAACTTCTTTAAGTAGTAATTAAAAAAACTCAGAAAAAGTGCTCCCCAGACAAAAATAAAAATCATATCTTCAGGAAAGCATTTGCTCGAATCTTCAGAGGTAAAACTAATTAATTTGTTTTGTGTTTAATTTATTTTATTTGCTTCCTCAATTTCCTGCCGATGTGAGATAGGTGAGAGTACAGTGAGGCACCAGAAGAAACAAACATGAAAACGGGCGAATGCTTCCTCCAGCTTTGAAGTGCAGTATCTCTGCACTATTTGTTTTTTTTTTAAGTCTCTCTCTTTTTTCTTCTTTGTTGGTGGTTATTTTTATGTAGTGAGGAAAGAAGTGGATGGTGGTGATTGTGACAGTGAAGTCGCTGATACCACACTAAATGTTCTGTTTTTTGTCGCTGCCCAGATCCTTCACCCCTCCTCCTCCACTCTGTATGTGGTGCTTCTGTTCTAGTGTACACTGTTTGTGAGTCCGTTCATGTGTCTCTTTGTGTGTCCCTGTCTGTTTGTGGTGACAAAGTTAAAGAGAGTGTGTCTGTGTCTGGCATCTGTATGCATGCATCATTGGATATGTGTGTGTGTCTGTGTGTCACAGAGGGAGGTGACACATGAAACGGTTGCCCTCCTGTTCTTTCATCTTCCTCAGTGCAGTGGTCTGTCCTGGCAGGGGAGCTGTGGTTACCAGTCCCTGGAAAATAAAGCTGTACGGAGCTACTAGAAGGCAGAGAGAGAGAGAGAGAGAGAATGAAGGAGCAGGAAGGGAAGAAAGACTAGAACAGACAAATTAGGAATGGATGGAGGTTAAGGTTTGATAGATGGAATGAGAGGCAAAACCTAAAACAACCAGAAGTAAAGATTCTGTCTAAAGTTGATAAGGGTTTTAACACAACATAATAAGGTAGTAAATGTTAAATGTTAAAAGCTAATTTTGACATAGCAAGAACAACAAGTTAGCAGTCAAAGGCATCCGTGTATTGTGTTGCAGAGATAGACCAGAGTTTGTGGTAGTGTTGAATTGTTTTGCTTTATACTGCTGTAATAATTTTACCGCCTGATTTTTTTATCAATGGGGATCAACAAAGTTTTATAAACTCTTGAGAAAGTCGGTGAAAGAACAAACACTTAAAAAATGAATCGTTTTCTCGCTCCCTCCATCTTGTCCTGTGCTCACTGTGGTGATATCACTGTACACTCAGTTCCTCAGCAGCTCTCTGCAGTACAAACGGCACTTAAGGCTGCAGAGTCTGTCCAGATCTCTATCTCTCTCTCACATCATATATATACACTATTCTGTATATCTCTTCCCACTCATGTGTTAGTGTGTATATGTTCCTTATCAATGGCTTTGCCCAAGTGTATGTGTGTGCATGAATGCAAACTAAGTTGTCTCACCTTTCTCGTCTTTTTAACTTTCTAAGAGTGTCAGTTTGTGTTTGTGTTTGTGTTTGTGTTTGTGTGTGTACTGTCCCTCTTTGTTCAATTCATATGTCAGTACTGTAGCTTCTCTGTAGTTGTTTTGCTCTTTTATATTTTGTTTATGTTCCCTCGTATTTTTGATGTATGCACACACTCTTTGTACTCATTATCCTCTTGTTCTCACTCTTTCTCTCTCCAGGAACAAACAGTAGGCATCCAGATCTGAAGCTGAAGAAGCTGGTGGACGTCAGCCCAAGAAGAGTCGCGTCCCCTTCATCCCCATCCTCAACGTCCTCCTCATCCTCGCCCACTGCCTCCTCCACCTCCCCACTCAGCCCCACAGAAGGACACGAGGTACGCACATACTCACCTCAAAACATCCACCGGGCGTCTTTATTTTCTTTCTTTTTTCTCCCCACCTCTCTTTCCTTTTATCTCTCTCTGTCTCTCTTTCTGTCTCTCCACACCATCAAAGGGTCATCCAATCAATCAGGTCCGACTGACCCCGGTTGTCAGCCGGCTGACCCTGTGTACTCATCAGTCAGTCGGACCACTTCATGTAAGACCATGGTTTATCCCTCTCGTGTCCATATGAGTCCGTCTAAAGCCATGAGACACACACACTGGCATCATAATGCTCAACATAACCCGTCTATTGACTATGACCTTTTCAAACAGTTGTTTTGTGTGTGTGTGTGTGCGTGTGCGTGTGTGTATAGGTGGAGTAGGGGGTTGTTGCTGAATGTGTCTGTATCTTCTGATGTGAATATTGAGTCAACAAGTAGTCAGCCAGTCTTAACATCAGTTTAATTGATTTTGAATGTCAAGTGGTTTAAGGTGTGAGTCTGAGTGTGCCTGTGTGTGCGTGCGTGCGTGTGTGCGTGCGTGTGTGGCTGTCAGTACAAGTGAATCCCTCCATGCTTATGGCAACACAGGGTGTCTTTGATCATCGATTCACATAAACTCCCTCTTGTGTTCAAAGCCTAAAAGGCTTAGTCCTTTATGGCCAAAGGAGTGCGCGTGTGTGTGCGTGTGTTTGTGTGTGTGTGTGTGTGTGTGTGTGTGTGTGTTACCATTTGACCCTCACAGAAGTAGAATCACCATTTGGTTGACTCCTAGCCCCTGTCTAAATCACCATACTATTTTTAAATGAACTATCAACTTCTTCCGAGTCAGCACCTTACATGGCTCCTCCACCGCCATTAGAGTATCAGTGTGTGGGTATGTCGGGGTGAACGTGATGTACTACACGCTCTCAAGTTAAAGGCCCTCTATAAATGTATTATACGTAACTGCTTATCCGGCCAATCTTAACAGAAGTTGATTGACATATTTAATGATGTAGAACTAGGGATGAAATCTTTTCTTTAATTAGTCGACTACCTTGACAATCAATTATCAGTAAATCATTTATAAGGATTTTGTTTGATGCAAAATCAAAATAGGCTACATTAGGAGTTAAAAGACTAAATAAAGTAAACACCATGTTAGTTGATTGATAAACTGAATAATCAGTCACTCCAGGAAGTTGTGAGGTCAGAATTGCAGATCTTTGTGACTTCTGCAATGACGGAGTCCGATCACCACAGCTTTTCTGCAAATTTGACAAAAGGTTGTAATGATTCTGTGTTTGGACAAAATGGCAACGGAATTCACACGGATTGGAAATCACAACTTCCTGTGGAGACATGGCATAATGACTTAATGTTAATTGTGTTGTTAATACATTTTACGTGATTAATCATTCAATGATTAACCATTAACATCCCGCCTTAGAACTAGAGTTTGAAAATACCACTTAGCTGATGAACTCCACCTTCATGTAATCAACTAATTGCTTGATACGAATATATATGGTTTATTTCATAATACATCAATCAACATATGCTGTAAAACGATACCAACATCTCATAAATAACTTGATCCGGTATTCAAAAATAAGTTTCCAGCCCAGTTCAGACATCTGTTAAACTATGACTTGTGTAACTTGTTTTGAAATGTAACAGCAGGACGTACAAGGGCTACTGCATTAATATGTTTATGTGCAGTTTTATAAGTTTACTTCTTCTGTCCTTTAAATAAAAAGGATAAACTGTCTCGTCCCATGAGGATTGGGCATCCCAAAAGTCCTTCAGGCGGGTGGAACGACCTGCAGGAACATCACACACACACACACACTCTCACTCCCTCTCATTAGCGATTGTGTATATGCGCGGCCTTGGTAGCGCACGATAAGGGCATGCGACGCTCAGCAGACTGCAACGTTAGTCACGCAGCCCACTGCATGCACATTCACAGACCCGCACACACCAAAAGCACTGACTCACCACCGCCACCGAGATGATAGCAGAGATAAGGGATAAAGAGGGAGAGCGAAAGAAAGAGTGTAAAGAGGGAGGGAGGGGGGGAGGGGGGGACCCCAATATCTGCTGGTCCCAGAGTGTAAATGGGAGACAGAGCTGTGGCCAAGTGGGCAGGTGATCTGTGTGTGATTGAGAGGGAGAAAGATGTTTTTATAGTTTTTAAGGTGTTCATACAGGTCTGGTTGTAATGTGTCCAGGGTTTCTGCACATATTCAAATCTCACCGGTCATAATGTCCGACCAATATAAGGATAGTATTTGTCTTAATATTATATGATAATATTATATTGTACAAATTGTGCGGGACATTGAAGTCTTTCAGATTCACAACAGTTAAACAATAAGTAGTAATTGGGGAGACAGCCTCAGTGTCCTAATCAGTCTCCCCAGAGATTTACTCTTCTGCTAAATCAACAGTTCCCTGTATATATTGCAGGGGCTTGGAGTTTTTTTTACCAGTCAACACACTGAAATGTAGAAGAAGAAAAAAATGAAAATATGACAAGGACAGCAACATTAATCCAATAAATCCTTTGACGTCCAATTATCAATGATTGTTGCACTTCTCCTGTAAACAAACCTAAGAAATATTCATAAAATCAGTCACTTGAACGCTTCATTTCGATCATAGAATTCAAAGGCAGCATCAGCAATGAGAAGATGGACTCGGGACAGATTTGAGAAATCGCACTTTGTAAAAATCAAAATGACCAATGATCTGTTGATCTTGTAGTTGGTCTAACTATACCGAGAAACAACTTATTTTTTGCATCCATGTTGCTCCGACATTCCCACATGACACGACATGAAAACACCAAAGTCGGAACGCCTAACTCCTGATTAACAAATCACGTAGCTACTTAAGTTGCACATCACAAAAACACTTTTATGAGGCTTTTATGTGAAAGTACTCGCTATTAGGCCTCAACATTAATGGAACCAAGAATTGCTTTGGCACAGAAGAACACATTTTTGTGATTGTTACTCAGTAGAAGATGGAGAGATTCATTTTAATTCTTAAGGGAAATTAAAAAACATCAGACTCTCAAACAGCAGAGAGAGAGAAGGCCTTTCACTTTTCCTGCAATCAGTAATTTAATTGTACTCTCTGCCCTTAAGCTTTATATGCACACAAACAGTAGCCATCCACACATCCAGGCTCTGGCCTTATAATTTAAAATGTTTAATTGGGCATTTCGTATATAGCACTTCATACATAAATTTGCCTCGATTTGACTTGACAGGGTTTGAAGAGGCTGGTTGACGCTGACTAATAGACAAAACAAAGTGAGACCAGACTAATTGCTGACATTGTTTTTGAAAGTCAATAATCTGAAGCTAAACTAACAACTCCCCATCTACAGCTCGTTCCCCGCCCACACTGTCTCTATTAGCTCTCCTCGCTCCACACACCCTGCTTGACTATCTCCCTCCGTCTCAAGCAGTGGAACATGTTTGCCCTAATTGTCGACTTTATTACACGTTTCGCCGTCTTATTAACGTTGCCACAACGTCAATCTTAGCCCGAGTCGGTTTCTTTTCCACTCGGCTTGGCATATTTGGAGGCCTGGTAATAAAGCATTTCTGCATGCCGTTCTTGATAGTGGGAGAAGCGAGCGTGTAGCTTTTTAACACATGTTCACTTTGAAAACAATAGCGTTTTTTTGCGTTTTGCATAATCTGAATATATTTTCTGGCTCGGGGTTTTGTTGAAAGTCAAGTTAATTGCCTCCTTTTTGTCTCTCTCATGAGTGAGGAAGAGAATGGGTGTGTGTGTCTGTGTGTGTCTGTGTGTGTCTGTGTGGGTGTGTGTGAGTGTGTGAGTTAGTGGGTGACGGTGAGCGAGAGTGTGTGAGTGAGGTGTTCACACAAACCACAATGTAGCTAAATATCAACTTCTACCAGATTCATCTCATGGCCTGTCAGTAGGTACGTGCATGTTTACATGCGCACTAATGGGGTGTGTGTCTCTGTGTGTCTCTGTGTGTGTGTTTGATCACAATAATCACAGCAGCTGTGAAATACTGAAACGGCTGCCTAATAACAGTCTGAGAGCTGATCTAAGTGGCTGTAGAGGCTCACAGAATAATAGATGTGATGTCGAGAGGCGGCAGATTAATTGCTGACATTGTTTTTTAAAGTTGATCATTTGAAGTGTAATTCAACTTCAGTGATTATTTAGAAGTCTCTTTGTACTTCTTGAAGTTTCTTGTGTTCACCAGTTGTTTTCACGCAGTTTTACATGTTGAAAAAAGGACAAATACACAAAACATGGCGTCACATGTACTCTATTTCCTCTATTGCAACACAGCTATTTATGGAACAATCTGTAATCGGACTCCGATACCAGAAATAGTGTTCTCAACTTCCTGTTCGCAGCCTATTTGAATTCCTGTGGCATGAATGCACATTTTCTCTGCCTTTGACAGAATAACGCTGAGGAGCTGCGAGCTGAGCGGCTGCGCAGAGCGACAGAGAGGTTACGCAGTCCCGTAGTCTTCAACAAGGATTCTGCAGTCAGGAAAACACAGCTGAAGTCCTTCAGCCAGTATGTGGAGAACAGACCAGGTGGGGACAATGCAACACACATACGGACCCAAACATACACAATGCACACAGTATTTACACAAGGAGGTATATTTGCTCTCAGCAACACGTGATTTGCATACATCCAATTCACACCTGAGAGCAGGTAAATGGCAGGACGTGCACGGACAGTTATCACTGTCAAAAGCAAATAAGCTCTGCTTCAAATTTCCACTGTTCTTAATACATTTCAAGCCATACGAGCCATCTATAACGGCAGAATAAATCTCATGGAGAAGATGAAAAAGTTTTATGTTAAAAAAAGGGCTTTTACAGTTCAGTCACTGAAATTAACTGGAGGTTGGTTCTTAATATGAGGAATTCATTGCTTTGTTGTTTGACAGAAGTATATCAGGCTTTCAGTAAAAGCTGCAGCATTAACAACAAATAATCTAGAAATAAGTCTTGTGATATCTCTGTGATATTCACACTTACATGCTATGAATGAAATAAATCTGTCTACTTCTGTCTGTATCTCACTGTGAATGTCTTTACTTCCTGTTTTTCGTCCTTCATGTCCTTCGTCCCACCAGAGGTGAAGAGACAGAAGTCTAATCCTGAGGATCTGAGGAGGGCTGAGGAGGACCGAGGTTCACCGACAGAGCTCGATATTCGCAGACCATTTGAAGAAGAGGTTTGTCATTTTCTTTCTGCCTAATCATACTTGTCTTGTCTTGTCTTTGCAAGTTGTTGGCACCTTTGTTAAAGCGAGTCACACCTGCACCTTTAGCTTTGTAAAGCCTGAGAGGTGAGCTTGGTGAAATAGGCATGTCCAGGATTGGTGTTTTAGTATTTCCTGTTACTCTGACTTCTTTCTGTCTCTACTGTCTTATCTTCAATGAATCTCTCACTGAGCTCTTCTCTCGAGGCTTAAATTTCCCTCCTCTTCACCTCTCACACACACTCTCTCTGCTGTCCTCTCGTCTCCGCAGAGACATCCTAATATTGATCTAACACACTGCCGTTTTAATTATAACAATGGTAGATATCAGCTGCTCTGCCACTTAGAGGTGTTCGTGTGTTTGCAAGGAAGTTACGTGCCTAGGTGTCCTTCAAGTGTAAAGACACACACACTCACACACACACACACACACACTTTTCCCAGCCTGTGTTTGAACTTCCGCGTCCAAAGAGTGTGTCTATAAGAATGCTATTATTTCAATCAGTGTGTGTGTGGGAGTGTGTGTGTGCCACTGGAGACCATGGGGTGAATCTCTCTTCCCAAGCAGCGTTCTCCTACCCTCGACCCTGCACCCTCCACCCCGGTCCCATGCGTGCCCGCATACGCACACACACACACACACACACACACACACACACACACACACAACCGTACACACACACACACGTACACACACACACACACATACATACGTACACACACACACACGTACACACACACACACACACGTACACACATACGTACAC
>OMLP01013684.1:0-17281 GCA_900302685.1 Spondyliosoma cantharus
CGGACTATGCTGAGGATGTTTTATGAGTCTGTGGTGGCCAGTGCTATTCTGTTTGCTGTCGTGTGCTGGGGCAGCAGACAGAGTAGCAGATGCCAACAGACTCAACAAGCTGATCAAAGGCCAGTGACGTTGTGGGGGTGGAGCTGGACACTTTGACAGCAGTGTCAGACAGGAGGATGCTGTCGAAGGTGCGGGCGATACTGCAGTATGGCTCTCACCCTCTCCACAATGCTCTGGTCAAACAGAGGAGCACCTTCAGCCAGAGACTGATTGCTCCTAAATGCACCACTGAGCTCCACAGGAAGTCATTCTTACCTGTGGCCATCAATCTGTACAACTCCTCCCTCTGATGATCAGACTCATTTAGATATTTATAAACAATACGAACAATGTAACTACTCATTCTCATTTCATCATTGTATATTGTACATATTTCCATATCGTCTATTTTATTATTTATTTTATTTTATTGTCTACTTTAATATTTTATTGTATTTTATTTTATTTTATTCATTGTCTATTTGGTATTTTGTTTACATCTTTAGCTTTGTGTCTTATTTCTATTTATGCTATATTTCTATTTGTAATTTGCACGGGCACTGGAATGAAAGCAATTTCCCCCCAGGGATCAATAAAGTTTTCTGAATCTGAATCTGAAAACAGGGCAATGAAGCAGTGTAATAATATATTTGATGACTTGATTGATAGTGTGAAGCTGTGAATGATGTGCTTTTTTTTCACCATCAGATAAATGGCAGGTGGCATTGTGGGAACCAGGTTTTCCTCAGCAAAGCAAGAGAAAACAGTGCAGCTCAAGACACTGTGTTGGAAAAGTCTGTTCACGTAAATGCTACCGACAACAACTGATATTGTATGAGGGTCTCCATGTAGGGTTTTCCCATTTTAATAAGGGAAGATTTCAACTGCTACCCCTTGTAACTCTGATCTTGGGGGCAAGGGAGCATTCAAAAACAAGGGGTAGGAGTAAAATAAATTGGAAATGGGATTGAGCCAAGTCATTAGCAGAATATTTTAACCAACATCAACCATGTCCAAGTTAATGAGCAAGGAAAAAATCCTGGTGAAATCATACAATATTCATAATATACAAGACTATTGAGATAAAGTAGGACATTAAATCCTACAAACACTTCACTTTGTTGCAACAGGCTTCAAATAAAAACATACTATCAAAGACTACCATACAAAGACAAGCCAGCTACTGTTAGTATTGTAATTTCCACCCTGAGGTCGCCGACCAAGAATGAAAGCCTCGTCCCATCCCAACAGAAATCTATGAATGCTAGGTGCACGCACTTGACATGCACCCCAAAGATTACAGCTGACAAACACACACAGACACACACACACCACGCCGTACCCCCTCCTGACCCCCTCAATCCCGGTGGAAGCACCCCGAGATCAGCAGCGCGACAGTGGGGTGGCGAGTGGCCCGAGCCGGTGTGACGACCCCGCTCTGACAGAGTGTCAATACAAAGCAATTTACAAGCGCATGAAAAATCGACCCTCGATAACAGGCAATTTCTCTGCTCCGCTGCCTCAAGAGGCGTGACCCGCCTCTCGAAAAGTGAGGGAGGGAGGGGAGAAGACAAAGAGGAGGAAGAGGAGGAAGAGGAGGTGAGGGGGTGATCATGGTCCAGTGGATGTGATTACAGTCCACCGTGCTAGAAAGTGGGGAGGGGGCAAAAAATTGAACAGTAATAGGACAGGGAAGGGAATTGGTGCGGGCGATTGTAATAGTGATGTGAGGAGCAGAGAAATCACTGTGATGAATGTGATGGTTGGACTCCACTTGTGGGGGGAGAAGGAGAAACAGAGACAGAGATTAATGGAGGAGGGAGGGGGGAGTTTTTAAAGAATTATGCAGGATGACACGGTGATGAAGGGAGGAAGAAATCAGAATACGAGTTGACGGGAAAAGAGTTTGCGTCTGGACAAAGAAATAAGGAAGGTGGATTGAGGAGAAGCAGGGAGGGGCAGGGTTGTGTCTGTTGTTGATGAAATGTGGATTGTGTGTGTTTGCACGCGCATGCGTGTGTTTGTGTGTGTGTGTGTGCACTGGAGGCCACAGGTGAGGACAGAGATAATGACCTCATTCCTCTTCTCTTTTGCGGAGACACTTTCTTCCACACCACTCTATTCATCAAGCCTTCTATCCGTTTCTTCATCCCTCTCTCTCTCCCCCTCCCGTCTTCTAATTCTCCCTCCTCTCTGTTGAAAAAAGCCAGAGGTCACACCTTCATCCAAACAGACAGGAACACACACAAAGGGAAGGAATGGTGGTGGCATGTGTGTCTGCGAAATGTGTGTGCGTCTGCCTGTCACAGGGAAACACACACACATACACACCGCATGGAGACAGAACTCACGGACTTAAATAGAAGAAGATTTTTCTATTAAGGCAACACTTCATGATGACTTCACCTGTGGTGGGATCAAAAGCTGCCTCGGTGCCTCTCAGCGAGAGGAGAGGTCATGTTAAATGAACCACCGTCTGCCTAAATGAAGGTTTTTGGGCAGAGGAAGACGACTTTTTCAACTTTTTAAAGTTCCTTTTTCAACTAAAATAAATGAGATTCTTCAGTGGAGTAGCTGTTGTCATATTAATTAAAGGTTTCTTTGTTACTCTCGTCTTTACAATGACAGACTTTGAGATTGGTTGTAAACCTGCATTACAACTTTATATGTGCATATTATAGGTGCAATTTATAGGATTGTGAACTGTTGGGTATTGTTTCCAAACCCAAAGTATCAGTATTTGACAACCTGGGAATGAGGCTCAACAGTAAGCTATTGTTCTTCAGAAGAGATATTTTGTATTTTCAGGTGCCTATATAAGCTTATGTGTTTTTCATACATATACTTGTATAAGTACGTAAGATCGGGGTAAATTAATACAATTTGTTCTATTCAAAATCAGCATGACCAATGTCAAACATATTTACCTCTACATTATTTGTATTCTCCAGGTTTGTGTGTGTTATGCAGGGCTGTAACCAGGATTTTAGAAATGCAGAAGTCACACGTCTGACATGCAAAATTCTGTTAAATTCAGTTTGCCATTTTTTGGGGAAAAACAATGAACATTGACCTCCAGGGATAATCCCTGTGGTAGGTCCTGGTTGGAGAGGCACACCAAAAGCTACCTATTTCGTTTCTTCCTGCTGTCGCCTACTGAATGTGACATACAGGTGCTCGGATTCATTTTTAAATCTAAGCTAGAATAGTCACCGATAATACTCCTGTGTCTCCTCTTTGTCAATATCTAAACCTGATTTCCACAAAAATGTAAAGCCAAGAAGTTGCTTAAACCTTCATCTGCCCCGAGATATGGACTTGATGACCTTGGTGTCCACAATGGTTGTTAAACCCTGGTTTTACATGTGTGATTGTGACAGCATTCTCTCAATCTCTCAGTAAATACTATGATGCTGAATAGATGTTTGTCATTGCAACGACAGCTCACACTACTGAGGAAAATTGTCTCTGACTCTGACATGGTATCTGTCGTCGTCCAAAGGCGGGCTGACTGTATTATTTGTTGACTGTATTCAAAACATTTTCCCATTTTAATGCACATTTTCAAAGTCCCATGTTGTCATTTGAACTTGAGACCTCCCGTGCACAGCTATTTCTTGAAATCCGTGTCACAGACTGTTACTCATTTCCGTTTTTGTCTTTTCATGTTTTGTAGAAGATATTTCCCACAATTGGATCCTCCTTGTTTGTCTCTTTTGTGGGTGACACAGAGGGAGAAGAGCACTGAGGTACTGAGTATGTTTCCGTAATAGTTACAACAGTGGCAGCATTTTATAACCACATGAGCTGAGAGAGTACTTTGTACGGGGAAAATGAATCAGGGGGATGGAGGTAGATAATAAATGGCAGTCGTACCTTTTGGATGATTCAATTTCAGACGAAAATGGAATGTTTGAGATGGAGCTGCATTAGTTCAAAAAGCTTGGTTTGGTGGCTGGGTCAGAGCAAGGTTTAGTGAGTTTATCTTCTTAATTATAGCAGCTAACAACTTCATGTACCCTGTGCATGTTGCTCTCTCTGACTTCATGTTTGCTTCTGTCGGTGCTGTCAACACTCTGGGTCACATCACATCGCCCTGCATCTCTTGCTTGAGGGAGCACTTCCTCTCATTTCCACTTATCTCACAGCAACAAGGTACTGGGTTTGAATCTTGTATGTTTGCACTGTGATCACAGTGTTCGTCTGCCCATATGTTGATATTATGAACATTTTTTAACTTGTACCTGGAACACATTGGACTATCAAAACTCCCAAACTAAACCAGCAGCTGTTTGGAGACACCACGCTGATCTGCAAAAGGGCTGTGGGACCCAGCAATGAAAGAAGAATCACCAACAGCTCTGCACAGCTGAAACGATTACCGGAGCCTTTGCACTCTATCTAAGGATCTACGATCATATAGCGCGGCAGGAGAGCGAGGGTTTATACACCTGGTGCGAGTGCTGAATCTTACCACAGTACATCAAACCAAGTTGGTAGTGCTTCACTGTAACATACCCCTCTAACTGTGCGACCGGTTCATCAAAGCAGAGATCATTTTAATTGTAAATGCGTTTATTTCTCAAATAACCTGTTTTTTTTTTATTGTCAGGGCAATGAAAAAAAAAGTATTGCTTCATGAACTGAATTACTTTAAATTGTTTTTTGGATGTTTGTTCTGCAGCACCTGCTTGATGCTGTTGAAGACACCTGTTGATGTTTTGTGATCCAGGGTGTTAAAAAATGATGACTTCCTTTATTTCTTCTGCTGACTTAAATAAAGAGCTGATTGTTTTTTTCTGAAGCAACTGTAAATCAGTCATCTGTTACAGCAGTCATCAGAGGTAACAAAAAACCAGACTGATCACATACAGAGGAACATGTTACCACCCAACAGTGATTGTGCGCCAGCGATATGTTTGATATTTCCTCTCTCAGTCCCTGTCAATTTTTTAAGTAAAAACCAGACAAAAGCTTGTTGTTGAATACCTATTTTTCAGGACTTTATAAAATTAACCACATGCAAACAAAATGTACTACATTTTTTATCAGCACATGAAACTGTCATGGTTCAGGGTTTTTAGTTCTAGTTCTTGTTTTATTTGTCATGTTCTGTTTTACACTTCCTGCCTTTGTGTGTTTTTTTGACTGACGCCTTTGTGATTGCCTTTAATAGTCTTTCATTAGACTCACCGTTGTGAGTGTATTTAAGTCTGTTTCCTCCTCTGCTCTCTGTTCTCTAGTCCTGTTCTGTTCCCCGTATCTTACCTGTGTCCGCTGCCTGTGTTTTCCGTGTCATCCTGGATGACTTAGTTTTTGTTTGTTGCCCTTGGATGCTTGCATTTGTTTCCTGGCTTTTTTGTTTTTTTTGCATTCAGCTTGATTATTGAATCTTGCTTTTACTTTTGACAAACCCACCTGTACAGTCTCACATTTAGTCCTTCATTAGTGGAACATAACAAAAACCTAAGCTACCAAAGGTAGACTTTAATACATGAATATACCTTCACTGTTATAATGAGGTTTCTCTTTTGTCAATAAAAATCTCTTCTTGATTTATCAGTCTGTCGATAAGCAGCACCTTGCATTTCAGCAACGTTAGTTGAGTGATAAGTAATATTTCCTGAGTGCTGCTATCCAACAGAAATTCTAAACTTCCAGATTAAAATATCTTTCGTCTGAAATTTACAAAGACATGGTGACGTCTCAAGCAGCCATGATATAATTTGTGTGACATTCTGCCGTTTGATCTGCTCTGTAAAATATGTTCCCGACACAAACTCTTTCAAAGGTTAGCTTAGCACCATGCATATCACAGGTCTTAGCTGCTATAATAAGCAGTGTGACTCATTAAGTCATATTCTGGTCTTGCTGGGAGAAGAAAGAGTTCATTGAGCTTCCTGCCCACCTGTCTCGTTCTGCACCCTCGCTGAACAAAGACCCCCCGCGCAGCACACCTGCAGGTACGCTCATAAAAGCTCTCCGACTTATATATTCAGCCCGTAGGAGTGCAACAGAGAATGAGCGAGAGACTCTGGCCTGTATTGTTTCCTCTGCGAGCTCACATCTCAGAAGACAAAGCGAAGGGGGAAAGGGAGTGAGGCACTTGTGCCAATAAAGCACAGGTTATACTGTGCACAAACTCTGTGAATCTTTTGGAAACTGAAGATAAAGTGCATTTTTAAGGTGCATTTCACTGTCACATCAACATTTTTGTAATATAAAACCAGAAATGTCTCAAACAGAAGCGGGAAACTGAATCCAAGATTGAGCTTGGCTTGTGGACGGGTGCTTCTTAAATATGAAACATGAATTATGGGCGAGCAGAGAACAGTCCCTTGTTATTACATAGGCTATTTTGTTCAATGATTTAAGATACTTGTGTATGTCGAATGTCAGCCTGTATGACAGCTTGTACTACCCCCCCCTTTGTCTGCGTCGCCTTCCAAAGCTTTTTCCCCACACATTCCTCATTCAATAGTAATTCTGTCTTCCTCTGACTCTTCCCCTCCTGCCTACATACTCATCTTTTCGCTTGTCACTTTCCCTTCATGTCAATTACCGTCTCCCTCCGTGTTTCCTTCCTCCGCCGCTGCGCACCTTCTCTATTTTTCATCCCGCCACTTTTTCATTGTCTCCGCATGCAAAGCCTCCCCGCATTCATCTTTTGTCGCCCCTTTTCACTTTATTGACACTCGCCTTCGTCTGTTTTGTCCGTTTTCGCATTCTCTCTTCTCCTGAAACCATACCGTCTTCACTTCATCCCTCCTGCAGGACGCTCCTGCCTTTTAACTCCTCGCCTTCTCCTATGTCTCATCCTACTCATTCCTCTTTCCCTCCAACACGCAGCATCTTCTCTCCTTCTTCTTCTATATTCATCCCCAGCAATGAGTGAGTGACCTGAATCTGTCTCTTCACATTACAGCCCCTCCCTTCTGCGGCTCAGGAACACCTTCGGAAAAAAAAACGATAGCGTGGCTGCCACCAAGCCCTCATTTGTACGTACGAGTGTAAGTGTGTGTAATCAAACCTGGACTGATAAGGAAGCCCGGGCCTTTGTGTGCTGGAACTACGAGTACACTGGACTTGGCTGCGCCTCATCTGTGCTAGCATGAGGGAGCCAGTTTGTTGGAGGCGATGGGTGTCCGTGGGTGAGTGTGTGTGTGAGTGTGTGTGTGTGTACTTTCTGTACAGTATGTTTATCAGTATCCCAAGCAGGGGGGGCTTAACTGGATTTTGGCTAGAATGTATCCACAAAAAAAGAAACTCCAGATTATCTCACATTGCCAGTGTCTTCAACATATATGCATATATTGTTGAGTGTGTGTGTGTGTGTGTATGTGTGAAATCCTATCCGTGCAGCGTCTGGTATGTTGCCTGTAATTGCCTGCGCCTCACCATCCATCACAGGGCTGTTTTTCTCACGCTTTCTTTACTCTCTTCTGTCACAAACTTGTTCTCTCCTCAGCCGGGAGAAAAGACGGAAAAACAAAACTTTTTTCAAAATCGCTCTGACAAGTGTTTTCATTCCTTTTTCTTGTAAACTGAACAAATGCATACATAATAAACTTTCTAGAAAGAGATTTTGACGAGGGGGTTTGGAGGGGGAGGAAGAAACATCATATCTGCCAAGCAGGAAAAAAACAAAAAAAAACAAAAACAATCAAGGCAGATAACAACGAGTTGTCAAAGAGTGTGACACCGCCAAAACACTGAGGTCCCGCTCTGGGAAAATGAAAAAACATTGCAGTGACACAAAACACAGCATCCTCTGCAAACTTTACGCTCATCCTTTATACGCCACTTCAACTAAACTTGAATTTTTAGCAACTTGTGTTTCCCAGACGCAGCTGCACTAACTTTTTGGGAACACACATTCTTTGCTGCTGGCGGGCTAATGGAAGCACTAACACGAAGTATGTTCGTGACGTTGTTGTCGGAAAACTGAGGATTTGCAAAAAGAAGAAAAAGTGAGAGAAACAACACACATGGAGCAGACTTGGCTTAAAACTAAACCAGTCAGACGCCGCTTACAACAATATTTAAGCATTTTTGCGTTGTGTCCTCTGGCCTCACACAGCCAGATTACAGCTGAGGAGCTCAGTTTTGACTCCTGACTGTTTAGATGGTGACATGATTGACTTCCTCTCTAAACTCCTGCAAGAGCCATGATAATAACTATAACCAGCAGCGATTACAAATGTGACCCTGCATTTGCCTTGTCTTTATGGATAGTTTGGTGGAAATTTGTTAATAGGCTGTGTTCACATGGCGGCCATTTTCCTGACGTCGCGCTCAGCTGGAAAGCTCAAATGCTCAGGTTACGTTATCCTTCCGTGTTCGCTCATACAAATTGTTATCAATTCGATGCTTCCTGATTGATCAGCAACTGAAAAGACGATGGATCGTGAAGATAGTGAACATATTTGAAAACATGTTTGCTTCCATTACACAACAGTTACTGCTCAATGTCCCTCCAGATTTCCACTATCCATCGTCTTTTTAGTTGTTGATAACAATTTGTCATATTTCCTACATTTATGTGACTCGCAGCCTGGAACACAGCAGCATAACATTATCCCAGCATATGTGACATCGGAGGAAAATGGCTACTTTGATCTATGTTTCCAGACCATGTTTTATATGTTTTTCTAATCTGAAAAGGAAGAGAAAGCCCAATGCATGGACAGTGAGTGGTGTCTATGTCCATACTGTGTTGATGTTGTTCCTACAACATCCTTATTAATGATGCTCCAGGACCATCGATCCAACCAACCAAACAGGTTTTTAGGATTCCATAGCTGTGCGACTCGGGAAAAAGACTGGGGGAAAACTCACATTCAAGTACTCATAAGTAGACTTAAAAGTTGAGAAAGGGTCCATTTTAACCTAAACCGGGATCTTTTCCTAAACCCTAATCAACTTTTTGTGTTGCCTTAACCCAAACAAGTATTGTTTTTACCTAGACATATTCTGACAGAACAGAAAATTAAGAAAGAGAAGACAACTATAAGTCAAAAATATAACAATATGTTTCACACAGTATACAACTCCAGCCTCCCGAGCGAAAGCCTTGTGCTTGCTTGGTCTTGCTTGTTGTTCCATTCCAGTGATGGTCCTGGAGCAACATTAATTATGATGTAGGAACAACACAACAACACAACATCAGATAAACCATGCCATGTCCAGTCAGGTGCAGAGGAGGCTAATAATGCTCAAACAGTCAATGATCATTAAATCATCCTCACCATAATAAGCAGCAAAGAGTAAAATATATTTTTTATCAAGGTTATTCAGGCTAATGTTATGTGATTTGCTTGCATCCACGAGGCCTCAGGTTAAGGTTTGTCAAAAAGCTGCACCACTGCCCAGCCACTCTGCTTTTTACCGTACTTATACGAACAATTTCCAGTGGCAGGAAAATCCCCTTTTCATGTCAGAAAAATATTCAGCCTGCAGGTATTATTACACTCAGTTGGGACTACACATAAAGCAGGACCTCTTGCTCCCTGGGCGACAAACACTACCACAGCACCAGAAGAGATATTCAGGTTTACACAGCGGCTCACCGGCTGTTACAGATCATCAAAGAGATTTTTAAAAAGTTTTTTTTTGCTCAGGTTAGAGCAACAATCAAGAACATGTGAGCGTGCGGCATCGTAGGTGTAAATGGACCCGACAAGTGTAACCCACGGTGGAACAGCCTGCCTATCCTGACCCTTCTACTAACAATGATGTCCATGGAGAGAAATAGGAAGGGACTTGCATAATGCATAAAATGTTCTTCATAGATATACGACTGATGACTATTTGACGGGGATGTGAAACGACATCAGTGGGTGTTTGATGTGTAAATCTGATTAAGGCTGTCACTTGCTTTGTAGTCGTGTTCCGTACATGTTCTGTAGGTGTGCACCAGTCAAACTCTATCTCCACACTTCATTTTTCAAAGTGTGTTAACCATCCTACCTTGACTTTTCTGAACACAGTGAGCAGCATGTGAGTGAGGGGGCTTGGCTTGTGTATTTCACTTTAACATTAGGCCAAAAAAGTGCATTAATTCTAAGTAATTAATAAGTCTGAATGTTTCTTTTTAATCTTCATTTTGTAGTGTACGGATTTGCGGTTCATTGTCAGATACAAGCATGTTTTTGTCTGTTTTGTATTGTACATTAAAAAAAGCTCTTTGTACTTGATATTTCCAGTTAATTTACAGAAATCTCGTCCGTGAAAATATATAATATATTAATGTACACACACCACAGAGGTAGATGAGTTTACAGATTGTGTGTTAGGGTGGACAGAGGCAGTGACCTGGACACGATCGTGGAGTGGGCGCTGTTAAATGGACTGTGTCCGAGGCAGCGTGCCCGCTCAGTGAATTATTTGCTTTAGGTGTCAGCGCGGTGGCCTCGGCCCTTCAGACGTACTATGAAATCACACAGTCACAGCTCAGCATGCCACATCAGGCACACCATGTGAAAAGTTGTGATATTATCCACATCTCATTCAGGGCGGGTCCAGTAATGCCCCGTAACGTCTAACAGCAGTCTGCACTCTTTTAACATGTTTGTTAATGTGTTTCCACTGTTAACTTATAGCATTTTCATCTGTGTAGAGCCGCATGACATAAATATGATTAAAGCAGCCTAAATCACAAAGTTAAACTGCAGAATGTCCCGGCCCCAGTTTCACACCTCACAGATCCACTCAGAAGTCTTCTCAGATGTCAGACAAGCAGGCATGTATCATCACAAGTAGGCATTTAGGCACAATAGTCATAGGCATTGAGGGTATTTGTTTTTCAGCGCATTTAATCACTCCCCAGCACTTGCAAACATTTTAATGGCTCTGAAAACACATTTTCTCAATCAGCCTCTCACTCTGCGTGATGCCGTTCTACATGAGCTACTCAGTTTGACTCTTTTCACTGGCTTGAAATGGATGCAGATACAATTGATGTCACCCATTACGATGCACCAATCAGGTTTTTCAAGATTTGGCAAGATTTGAATCAGGAGCTGATGATAATTGGTTGTTTGGTCACTCTCAATTTAATCTGATCAAACCACACCCACAAAGTCATGATGAAGCAGTTTTAAACTCTTAATGTACAACAGTTAAAGATGTAGTATGTAGGTGTTGGCCACAATACTAATACAAAGAGATATCACTGGAGTAACTTAGCTGTAAGTCTGCGTGTCTGGTGTTCTTTACAAAGCTAGCTCAGTGAAGTGCCAGCATATAACATCAAAACTATAATTTCTTCAAATTCTGTCAATAATTGTAGTTCATTTAATTATTGAACTTTTACAAAAAATCTTGCATAGTGCTCCTCTAAAGATTGTTCTTTATTTAGTCATGAATATTTAATGTTACAGAGAAAAGTTCCAATTGAAAAGCAATTTTTCAGGGGCTTTGTTGTTCACCACCTCCAAAATACCTTATTTTATGAAATCCCTAAGATTACCTTTTAAATATCATGTATTTCCTGTTGAAACAGAACAGAACAGATTTGATAGGTAAAGTAGAAAAGCAGGCTTTTTCTGTGCTGGCTCTATATCTGCACTTTTCAGTCACATCCAACCCATGTACATTTCTGTAAACTGGACATGTTGAAATTTGACCTAGCTTTATGTTGCAACTGTACATCTTCAATTAGGTTATGAAAATGTCATGTTTTGTCTTAAAATGCCAGCTTTGGTCCAGTTTTTGTCGCCTCAAACACAGCTAGAAATTACGGAAGCGTATTGCATTCACTTGAAAAAAATATTTAGTAGTAATTATTTCTGTTTTTCTGAATATTTTTTTTTTTCTGAGTTTAGAGAGCATTTGAAACAATAGATGCATTCATTCCTTTATTGAGAGCTCGATTTAATGGAAACAAACATGACCGGCTTGTTTAGTTAAAACAAGTTTTACTTTGATCTGGGCTGAAGACACTGGGAGATAGTCCTGTCTTTAAGGCATATCGATGGTATTACCATTAGTTTGTCGACTTTATGCAGGCACCTGAGGACTTTGCGGTTGTTCAGAAGGAAAGCCCATTCAGATCTGCATAGCAATGTTTCTCCAGGATCAGTTGGACAGATATGGCATGCTCCACGGATACGAGATGATGCATTTGAAATCAGGAGCAGGAGTCACTATAGGTCCATGGGAGTCACTTGTGGGTTGGAAGTTCTAGTGGGAGTTTGAAGTATCGCGATAATTCAGAAAAAAAATGACTCTATTCAAAAAAACAAACCAAAAAATAAATGACTCGTTTTTTTTTTCAAGTGAATGCAATACCCTTCCGTAAGAACTTGTCCTGAGATCTCCTTAAAAAAAAAAGAGAAAAAAAATCTCTCTCAGTCTCTCGCTGGCTTGGCAGCCTTCTTGCCTGTAATTCCATCACCGTCCCCTCCGCCTCCCAAAATAACAGTCATGCCATAAACATGTAATGTGAACATGATATGACATGTTCTGTAGAAAACTTCAATCTCGTACCATGACATGAAAAAAGGTGACTATATCTGTGTTGTTGTTTTTTATCCTGTTGACTGGGGGCTGCCATATCTGAATAGGTAGCATGAAGTTTGAAGATGCTATTTTCCAGAAGCATTGAGAGCTCATTTACTGGGCTCTTAGAGGAATGTCAGAATATAGACCTTTCTTAACAGCAGAGATTTCTTCTTGTCAAACACAGGTGTAACTAATACCATGAATGACAGCTGCCCTCCATTCACGCGCGCTCCAGTTACGGAGCCCTGGTATTGTCGCGTGGCTTCCTGACACATTCAGATGGAACGGAGCCATCATTAATGTTATTAGTTACACCTGTGCTCCTCCTGCTGTGGCACGTCTAAACATCTGTGCCGAGATAGGTGTAACAAGGGCCTGAGGAGAGCAGATACACCGAGTACGTAATAAACTGTGACATTCGGGGCCGTCGCATCAAGCAAGAAAATGAAGACTAATTCGGATGATGAAAGTGGCTCACTGTGGCGCCATGCTGCAGGTTGGTCCTCGTCTTTGTACTCCGACAGTCCAGTCATCGATCTGGCTGAGGGACCTGGCTTTGACAGGAGCTCAGGTGGAGGAAACTGTGGAGGGGGCAGCAGAGATTGCGGAAAAGGCCCGATAGGATGACTGCCTCAGCTTGGCAACAGCTCCCCGGAAAATCTCGGCTCCTCTCACCTCCCTATGCCTCTCCTACCTTTTTTTTTCTCGTCTCTGCCTTCCTCTTCTTCGCCCTGCAGGACTCAGTGGAGCGATGGAGGGAAACAGAGCCCAGCCAAACTCCACCTGGTCATTATCAGCCACACACCTGCTGCCTCGTCCTCACGCCTGCGCTCTGACTCTTGCCTGTTTTAGGCCTCTTGTCCTCACTCGGCCGTGATTAATGGGGATATCTCATTTTTGATTTTTGGCGGTGGGTGCCAGTCTTTTCTTTCTTTATTGTTCCCGCTTTTCCCGAACATGCCGTGTATCTGCATTTTGTATATGTTTCGAATGTTTTGTTTCCACTGACTCGACACTTTATCTATAAGCCCCCTCCGCTGGCAGACAAAACGCTTTGCCTTTGCGTGGAGAGCAAGGTGAGATGCGCTAAACCGGTTGTTACCATCGCTCTTCCCCCTCACGCCCGAAAATCACGTGATGTGACAGGTTACCGCGATTTCCCTGACAGTAAAGGCACTTCTCCATCCATCTGTGCTGCAGCAATTGCTTCCACCTTGCCCCTCTCTAACCTTCCCCCTCTTCCTCTTCCTCCCCTCCATCGCCTGTTCCACACGCGATACAAATGCCATTCACCCAGTGAAGAGAGGAGAAGGTCGAGGCTGCCGGCTTTTCTTGAAAGCAGCGGCTCCAGAAGAGCTGAACTCAGCCGACAAAAGGTGAGAGAGAGGAACGACGAGCAACAGGGGTTATAAAAAATTCATTGCCGATGGAAAGGCACTGGGAGTCCACGAGTGTGTGAACCGTACACTATAAACTTCTTCTCTCTTTGTTGCCTGGCTCTCACTCTATGTGTTACAGTCATTTCTCTCTCTATTAATGTTCTCTGCTGAAATTCCAGACCCTCTGGGCTTTAGCGAATATTTTTTATTGTAAAAATGTCAAAATTCAAAACAAAGTCAGTCGCACTGAGGATTTTAGATGAATCTGTGCACAGGACTAGAGGTAGAGGACTCCATCAGATAAACAGGACTATATTTCACTGTTAACTCATTGTAACACTTCATTGATGGACTTTTTTTGTAAAACCAAGAACTAGACGTGTTTCTATGAGGCCAACATGTGCATTTATTCTCAATAATTGGACTGAGGACGAATGACACAGCAAGATATCTTTCAGTGGAGAATAGAGTCATTTTAATGTACTCTGCACAAGCTGATGTATGATCTGCTCGGGGTGTATAACCTGTAATGTACCCGCTACAGTACATAAAAGCACGTCTGAATATTTGGCAGCTCGGTTGGTTGGCAGATGAGCAGAAGCAGCAGAATTTTCATTTCATGCAATAACTCAGCAGCACTTTGCAAACGGCACCAAGAAGTCAGCTCAAGGTAGTTTTTAATGCTGCCAAAGAAAACGTGGGTCAATTATACAATTACTGTAATTTTTGTTTAATTGCTTCACGTGCTGATCCGGGGATATTCAGAAGTCTTTCCCTCTTTGGTAAATTGTTCATCATCTGAGATGAATATTTTTTATTTATAATGGTAAATAAAATAGGCAAGTAAAGTGATTTCTGAAACCCCTTAACATGACAATTTACAGGCAGTAGTAAGGTAATGACAGTGACCTTTATGATTTCATATTTGTAATATATTTACATATTTCATTCAAAATGAGCTACCAGTCAGGCTACACAGGCTGTGGGAAAGTGGTTACAGCTAAAGTACTTATGTTTAAAAAAAAACAAAAAACATTGCACTCTACACTTTATAGGCAGTGGAATGGTATTAATGGGTTAACAGTGGCGACGGTTAAATATGAGACCACATAACTTGGTATTATCTGCCAACAGCCTTAGTAATAACAACCAAAGTTGTATGTTCTCTATAATTAGCGACCAAATCTCGGTCAGGTTGAAAAAAAACAACATGCAAGCTTTTATCAGCAAAGCTGAAATCTAAAATCCAAAATGTAGACGACAAAGTGGCAGTCAGATACTTAGGACAAACCAAAAAGCCACAGGAAACAGAAGTAGGAACACAGGACACACAAAGCACAACGCAGGACTGGGAAAAAGAAATGTGCTATTTCTCAGCAATTTCTTCTATGCAATTAATAGTTTGATTTAAGACGGTACCCTCAAATACCATAGACCAGCTTCACACTAAATCCTGTTGATATCACCAAAATTAGGAATATCTATCAAAAATATTAAGCACAGCCTGCAAATGCAAATACTACTTATCAGAATATAACTGCCCACTCTAAAGTTAATGGAACAATTTGGAAAGTTTTTGACTTTTTGTTCAGTATAAGCTAAAGCCAGGAGGCGATTAATTTATCTTAACTTAGATTAAAGGTGCACTACTGTTTTGGATAATACATTTTAATCAGAAGAGAAAGATTTCTATTGACTGATTTGTTTTTATTGTCTAAACAGACAAAATAATAAAATTACATGATTGACATTTTACCTTCAGGTGTCGTGTGTTGCTTTTCATTTCCTCCTTTTGTGTAATTTTCCGCCATTTTTCTGTGTCCACCGGTGTCTTGTTTGTCATCAGCCCTTGTGTGTATACAGTGTGTGTGCTCCCTGATGACCATGTCAGTTCGTCCTTTGTTTTTCACCTGAGCGTCTTCCAGTGTGTTTTTATTGGTTTGAACGTTGCTTTTGGTAGTATTTTTCTAAGCTTTTGTTTTTGGTCTCTATTTTGGGAATTTGCACTTCTTGGAATTCACTTTTTGGAGTTTTTGGCTTGACGTCAAAGCTTGTTTTTAGTTCCTGATCCTGCCTGTTTCCTGTGTGTTTCTGCATTCGGGTCCTCACATTTTAGCCCAAACATTACGCACAAATAGAACTGCAAGTACTTGGAAATTGTCTGTTTCTCACTGCTTCATGATTTTATGCTAGGCTAAGCTAATTGCCTCCTGGCTCTGGCTTCATACTAAATGAACAGACGGGATGTGAGCATGGTATTTATCTGCCCATCTAGCTCTCAGCAAAGATGGAAATGTGTGTTTTTCCCAAAAATGTTGAACCATGCCTGGTATTAGTGCAGAAGCAAATGTCAAATGTTCATATAATTATAATGCACTCAGGAGACCACAGGGAGTCATTACATACACGGACCAGAGGGCACGCACACCGAGCTGTGGTTTATGACAGAGACGCAGCAATATGCTCACACGTGGGGCTTCGAGGTTAGTGATGAAGACGTCGTCCTCCCGTGTGGCGTCTCCAGTTATGAAACCTAAAGGTCAGGTGAGAAATATCCCACGCTGCAGGTAAGTCCTGCCATAAGATACTCCCAGCTGCCTTCTGGAGCGGCACCAGCATGTATTAATTAACCCTTTCTCTTATCTTCCTGCCACAACCTGCTGAAGAACGGCACCAGCAGTTAAACCTCAATATCCAGGTAGGCGTGGACTCTGTTACGCATACACCCAGGCACCCACAAACACACACACTCGCACGCCTCCGCCACCGCCTCATCCCCATCCCCATCCCCGTGGTTAATTAATTGAGCTAATTAAGGGTCCTTGTGTCAGTTCCATTGCCAGCCGATGTCCGTGCCTTATCTCAATCCCACAATGCGCTTGATCACAAGCTGCTGTGTTTGAGATGTTTCCCAAGAAGTGATTAATTAATTCATGAGCGCCGGGGTCGTTAAGACACGCCGCGTCCCTCTGACATCAAAGTGACAGCGGTGAATGCACAGGAGGATGGAGCGAGCGGTGGCATGTTCCGAGCTACTCTGTTGATCACACATGAAAGGCCGACAGACGAGCTGAATGTGAGGGTTAAAGGGCGAAGCTCAGGCCGAACCTTTGAAGGGTTTAGGGAAGCGTCTGGCATCCTCTGATAGGTCCGATCAGTATTAATCATTCATCACAAAGTGTTTCATAAGTAGACGCTTCGGGCAGATTCACACAGGCGTGTCTCCGAACAGGAGAAAGAATGTAAACATATTTTTTTTCTCCATTTGATCTGCTCCGTTTTGTTATCTGTAAAGACCATGCAATGCAATTTTTATCTTTTCTTTTGACTGCGACGCATCGTAGCTAATTACCAAGCTG
>OMLP01013685.1:8536-25988 GCA_900302685.1 Spondyliosoma cantharus
GCTATTTTTAAAACACTAAGAAGGCTCGACACAACATGAAACTTTGCTCGTAGCATCACCAGGGTCTCTACACATGAACACGAGCATTCAGAACATTGTTTGTGTACACAGAGTTTACTAAAAAGAAGGTTTTTGATCTACTCACGTTAGCTGCTGTATCTCAGCGCGCCGTGGTCATGGCAGTCAAAAGGTATCCATCCGCATTTATAGAGCGCTTTTCCAGTCTACTGACCACTCAAAGCACTTTGCAATACTTGCCACATTTACCCATTCACACACACACATACATACACTGATGGCAGAGGCTGCCATGCAAGGTGCCTTGGAGTCAGGAGCAATTTGGGGTTCAGTATCTTGCTCAAGGACATTCGACATGCAGCTCAGCTCAGCCAGGGGGAGCTGGGATTCGAACCAGCGACCTTCCAATCACTAGACGACCCATTCTACCCCCTGAGCAACAGCCAATAATAAAAAACAAATTCTTTTTCCTTTGGAAATAAATAAAAGCTAGTATTTCCCTTCGGAACAAAACAAGGAGTCAAAGGCTGTAGGACCTGTTTTATACGGAAGGGTATTAGGGCCAGGGACTATCACATGTGAGGGTGATCAGTAAATTATTATATTACATTACAATATTCAACCTCCAAACATGCACAGGAACATAGTGCACCAAAGCCTGTATGATTACTGAGCCATTAGCATCAGCTGTAGTGCAGCTGGAATGAATTCATGGGAGAATTGCACACAGTCAGAAAACTTGTGAACAAGCATTTGGCCCGAGGTCAGCTTGATAGAAGAAGAAGAGATTCATATTGGCAGTTTCCCCCAAAATGAACCTCAAACTTCGAGAAGACAAATGAGAAACACGAAAAGTCAGTGAGTCATCTCATCTCGTGTTAACCCTGTCTCAATCTGCATTCACGCCGAGCATTCGTCCCGGATGGAGTCTGTCTGTGGATACACTGTGCCACTCTTCGGTGAGTTCACACAGAACTGTGGCTGCTGAGGCTTCCCCAGTCAGGTGGATGTGCTGCATCACAGCAAATCTCTAATGGAGCCGAGTGGGTTGTTTTTAAAGACAGACTCATTTCAGTTTCATCAGGCTGCTCTTCAGGGGCCGGGGGGGAGAGAGTGGTCTTCGGCCGGCGGAGAGAAAAGGAGCTGCCGTGGCATCAGCTCAGGCTGAAAGCCAAACCTCACAGACTGGACTGGAGCCGCCCTTCATCTCCCCTCCTTCTGCACATCTCTTCATCACATAAGTACCAGTGTAAAGTGTTTTTAATGCCATGTTTACCTTATTCCTGGGGGCAGCTACCTTATCCTCTCTTATCTACACCCAGTTGCTCATTTTCTACTAACCCATTGTATTAGGTACACCTAATGCAGCCTAATACAATAGTCATGCAATAAAAAGAGGCATTCATGAAGATTCTAATGTCAGGTTTTTGTTGAATTATCAGTTTCACAATAGTAGCTATAAAATTGTGAGATACTTTGATAGCGAGTGATGTTTATGGGTAATTTGGGTCCCTGCTATCAAAAACCATTTCTCAGAATCAAAGCAGACATACTAAAAATTAACAGCAATAACATTAAGCAATAGTAGTGTTGAATTGTTAGGGACACCTTGTTTTTTTGTTGAGAAATGTGAAGCATAATCAATAACAGAAAACCTTAACACGGCAGCAAATGCACCTTGCCAGTTGGAAAACCAAAGAAAAAGAAATCCGTCTTAACTGGTATGGTATACTACGTATGCCAGATTTTGAATCAAATTTGAGCTCTAAAATCAAAACCTTTAATAAAAGAACATCATCAACACAGCCCTGATAACTACAAACATAAAGACAATGATTCTACGCTATGTGTCATCAGAGTCCATAGCAACCACCATGGCAACAAAAGAAAATCCTGCCATTTCATTGTTTTCCGGCGAGACCTGGAGTAATTTTTGTATTCTCACTATAGATACAATTTTAAAACGTATTTTAATGCAGAAACCTACAGAATGAGATGTCTGCCATGTTTCTGTTTCACAGACAGTCATGTGACTTGGACACAGAACATTAAAAAAAAATAAAATAGGCAGAGAAAAAAAAAGTAATAATCCCACAAATTTGGAGCCATTACTGTGAAATGAATACAATGTGTCATGGACCAACATAGCTATTACTCATTTTGATTTGATACTGGGTTGTCATTTTGGAGGATGTAGTTCGTGATGCCGTTTATTTGTTATATACTGACGGGTGTTTCTATTATGTTGTCCATCCCATTGATATCAGTGAGGTTAGGATACAAAACAGAAACAATCTTCCATCCATATACCACCAGATCAGGTGTGTTATATGGACAACTGCAATTTTAATTTGCAGTGCGTGTCAATAAATAGGAAAAAAACATACATTGTGATAATAAGTATGTTTCTATTTCAATCATGGATTGTCCCTTAATGACATTTCCCAGATCACATTAATGCTTTAGAAATACTCAGAATGTTCTTTGGATGTTGTTCCTGATTACAGTTTAGATGTGCTGTGCGTGTGTGTGCGTGTGTGTGTGTGTGTGTGTGTGTGTGTGTGTGAGTGTGAGAGAGAGAGAAATGGGAGAGTGAACATGATGTACCCAGGCACAGTTTTCCTGGGCCACGTCCAAGTGTGGGAGTCTGCTTACAGCTACATACTATGGGGACACCTCCAATCACATCGCCCCTGTTCTCTGTCCTCGCCCTAACCTGATATACCCCTGTGACCTCACTATTACCTCCACCCCCTGACACACGCTGGCACTGATACCCCTCGAATGTCCTTCATTTCCTCTCTTGTCCCACTAACTTTTCACTTCTGCCCTCGCATTCGCCCTTGTACTCCAAACCTGACCCGAGTCCTTCCATGGTTTTTGGCAGCCCCTTAATTGTTTCTGTACAGCAACCCCCACCGTTCCTCCACTTACAAACACCTCCTCTCTTTCTCCCTCATCGTCTTTCCTCCCACCCTACCTTTCACTTGTCCTCTGGAAGCTTTGTGGAGTAGAGATTTTGGTCATGTGAGGTGATTACTGTGTCCTGTGCCAAGCATGCAGGCTGGCCCCACTGGCATGAAAGCAAAACAGAACCCCCAAAAATACACACAGACACACACACACAGACACACACACACACACAGACACTCTTAAGCACTACACTAACACGTGCACTGTGAATTTTAAGTGGTAATCCTTGAGATCCCCTTGTTTTAATTTTGGCAACATATATGGTGGTAGTGGTGTTTTGGCTCTGTGGCCTGCACCTTAGTAATTTCCAACAACAATTTTTTTTCTGTTCATTCAAAGCACACTCACTTTTTACCAGGAAAGACCCATGGAACACTTCTTCCTCAGTAAGGAAAGTCGCTATTGGCCGTCCTAAAAGTCGCTAAATGACGTCATCGCCTAAATTGCATAACTGGCCATGTGCATTTTAATTGTAATGCACTGTAGGAGAGAGGAATAACATCGTGGAAGAGACAAAAAGTGAGTAAAAAATTTTAAAAAAAAAACATTAGTGAATTCAAGCAAAATAATTCAAAGGTTTATATTGACTTGTGTGAGGATAAAATCGCTGCAGTACGTACACATTAATGGTTGCAAACACTGTACTCATGGCTGCAGACTAGATGGCTGTAGCCAACTCAGGAAACCAAACTGAACCCTGAGCTGGAAGTCCCCGGCCCTTCGAGTCTGGGCACACCACTGGATTAGGAAAGACATTTGTGATAGCGACAAGATAAATAGTTCCAAGTTAAATTTGCTTCAGATTTTAGGCGTACAGGCTCTTTTGGATAATACTGTAATGGAGGGGGGAGGTGGGTCCAGCAAGGTAAAAAAAAAAAAAACGGAATGAGTGTAAGGAGTGAGAGATGGAGATGAACGAGGGAATGAGGGAACTGACGGGATGAGCGAGGGATTTCTGGGTTTAAGAGCTTTGCTGCGCTTTAACACGAGCAAATTATTCAGAGCCAGCAAACAATGGAGCCAAGAGACAAAGAGGACTCAACTGAGATCAACACCGTGCAGGAATTAATGAAGTTCTCCACCAACACACAGCAGAGAGATTTGACAGTCTGGAAGCTTGAGACACTCTCCTAATTGTGTTTTGATAAAAACAGAAATGTCGCACACTTCAGTTTCCAATTATAACTGCTTTGCTGATGGAGACTAGCTGAATTTTGACTATTTGTCATGTAATTAACAAAAGATGCATTAAAACATTTGTCACTCTGCTGAATGACAATTGTTATTCTACTAACATTATGCTAAGACAGTTGTACCCGATGAATGTCAAACACAAAATGTCAGAAAATAACTAGTTAAAAATAAGAAGCGAGAAAGTGCAACGACCACTGTTGACTGTTGACGATGACTGTGCTGACTACACTATCACAAGCAGTGATGGAATGGAACTATGTACATTTACATAGTACTGTCATTTTTGAGCTGCTTGTACTTAACTTTTTGCCACTTGCTGCTACTTTATATTTTCATTACATTACACTTTGGATACACTTGATAACTTTGTTACGAGTTAGTTTGCAGATTAAATGCTGCATCATAGCCGCAGTAGCACATTTTAAAATGTATTGATGGGCGATCTGGAAAAAAAAGATGCTCGCTGTCAGATCCAATAGGCTAATAATTGGTCGATCCATAATATAATATGTACAGTACATACATATGATTACATGCATAATTTACTTTTACTTGTACTCTTACTATAATAAAGTACATTTATTACCAGTAAAATACTTAAGTATACTTGATCAGCCACTAATATTATTTGTATGAAGTGTATGAGTTGACTGTCATGTACCTCTTACAGCAGATTACCAGCAATAACAACCACCAACTGTGGTAAAATAAGTAATGAGATCCGTAACTGAAGTAAAAATTGCCAAAATTGAAAAAATACTATCACAGGTGAAAGTCAAGTCTGTTCACACTTAAAGCTGCACTCATCAACAATTTCAGATCAAGATTGGATTAAAGGACTGTGTGTAAAATGAGGTCTTCTGTAGTGACGAACCCACAGAGAATTATCACCCGAGTTCTAGTGAGCTTATAGCGCCTTTTAGTTTATTGTCTTGTTATGCTCATATCAAGCAATCTTATTCCAGCCCCAGCAGGCAACAGTTCAAAATGCACAGTATGTCATTTCAATTATCTCAATTTCAATCAAAACGACAACTGCATCTGAATGTCTGTGAACTTGCCCACAATTAATCCAATTTCAAATATGCAAACTGATCGATCAGTCAGTTCAGCACTTGTTTAAAGTATTTGGAGTAAAAGTACTTCTTATGTGATATTTTCACACAGCAACATTATTATGTAAATGTATGTCATGTATTAGTGCAAAACATGTACTTTCCACCACTGACAAAAAATAATTCTGGCTCAAAAGACCAATGTGTCCTCGGGCCCTGACACAACATTATGCAATTAGCAGCACCGATTTACATCAGTAACTTATGTCACAAAGATTTACCAGATCAAGGTGGATCAACTCCACTGTGCCAAAAATAGATGTTTTGTTTGAGTTTACTCTCCATACTGCTGTAATCTGAAGCTAAAGCTAAAGCTATTCTTTATGACTCAGATGTTTACACTGCTCTGTCTGCTGGTTATAAGGAGTGTGTAACATAGCTGATCGATCACGTATTGAGCTCTCTCTCTCTCTCTCTCTCTCTCTCTCTCTCTCTCTCTGTCTCTGTCTCTCTCTCTGTCTCTCTCTCCGTCTCTCTCTCTGTGTCACACACACTCACACACTGTGCCTTCCTGGTCTGCCAGCACCCTGATTAAACTTCTAAAGCAGATTGCATAATACATACAACAGAAGCGGGGCAGTGGAGATTTAGAACAGCAGCCTCCCACACTCTCTTTCTCCCTCTCTCTCTCTCTCTCTCTCTCTCTCTCTCTGATGAAGGGATTGCATAAGGACAGAGAAGGGATGGATTCAGGTCACGGTGGCTCTGGGAGCCAGTCTGAGTGATTAGACCAGACACACTCAGGCAACTGGAGCTTGCTCCCTGTCTGGAGAGGAGGGATGGAGGAAAGTAAAGGAGAAACAGACGGAGCAGAGGCCGGCCTTCCAGGCTGTCAACCCACTCCACTCCACCTGTTCTATTCCTGACCAGCCTGTGTGCTGTTCCAAAAATAAAACTCTATGAAGGGGTGCGTGAGCACTTGCATTTGCAGCAGCACTCCTCCTCCTCCCCTAAAAACACACACATATAATGTACACACACTTACTAACAAACAAACACAAATGTGTAGATGTAAAAACTCATCAATGAAATAAAACATATCCAAATGTACACCTGAAGGGCACATTTGACAAGGACAATCCAAAAAAAAAAAAATCTTACACATAAAAGATTTAGTAGGTACAACATATTTCACTTACAGTTTACCCACAATTTTAGCACTTTTTTGTCGCTTTCACATGATTTCTTTGGTTTAATTGAAGCTTGGCGGTATACTCAGATGTCTTTTTTAGTCTGGTTAAAGGAACTGACAATACAAAAGTAGATTCTCCTATCTAGCATCTAACATATGGTATGAATTTTTTTTTTTTTATTGGTTTGTTTTCAAGTGGGTCAGTCCTTACATACTTTGGAAGTGCAACCAACCAGCTTACCAACTCTCACCAGCTGTATGAGACTGAAGTTTAGGAAATTACTGCTGTCAAAGTAAAGAATCCATTTTGTTTTCAATCATAAATGAATGGCACCTACAACGTTTTTTTCACATGGTTAAAGGTATTACTGATACCATTCAGCCACTACATATGATATCTCATCTTCCCCCTTCAATTGCATTCGCATCACAACAATGCTGTTATTCATCATTTCCCCCCTCAAGTGGCTTCCAGTTTGTGTGCTAACATTGCTAATGCTAGCTAGCTATTAGGCCAGTAAAGGATGCCGGGCACATACTAGAAACTCCCAAGGCTGTTGATCACTGATGAAACACAGATGTCATGTGGCACTGATGGCATTGTACTATTTGCAGACAAACCTTGAAACAAATATACAAAACAACCATTTTGGACTTCACAAATGTTTCTAAATTATTGATTCACAATCATAGTAATGTTTTTAAGGAAAATAGATTCAGAAAAAATAGATAGTTTTATTCTACACCTTTTTTTTTAAAAGCCTGCATCAAAAATGTTATCAATTTGATAATATAAGAAGATTGATACCACAATATCGATCACATGTCTGTGTGGTAAGTAAGTAAGTAAGTAAGTAAACCCATCTTAGCATAAAGACTGTAAGCAAAGAAAAACAGCCTGACTCTTTTCAGAGTTCAATATACCTGCCTAAACTTATCAAAATCACACCATGATGGTGCTTGTTTGTTAAAATTGTACAAAACCAATGTAAAAGTTCAGTTTAATTTGTACAGTATTTATGCTTTTCATGTGGAGTCATCACATGTTTAGCAAGGGGAAACAGCGAGCCTGGCTCGTTCTAAAGCTATCTTACGTAGCCTAAATCAAATCAAATCAAATCAATTTTATCTTATTTATAGTGCCCAAAATCACGATCACATTGCACAGTGGGCTTTACAACCTTTATATTTAAGGACATCCTCTGTCCTTAGACCTTTGATTCGAGTGAGGTAAAAACTTGGACTAAAAAAAAAATTAAAAAATGGAAGAAACTTCAGGAAGAGCCACAGAGCAAGGATCCCTCTCCCAGGATGGACAGACATGTCGCATGTACAGAACAGAACAACAAAACCACAATTTACAAATTGTATTAACAGAAAATCTGATACAAATTATGTAACATATGTAAAGTGTGTGGATGACACGAGGAAGTGGTGCCCGAGCCACACAGCCTCATCTCCATCGTGGTGACCTGGATCCATATAAACAGCAATGTAACAACAACACTACTGCAGGGGTGAGTTACATGTTGGAACTATTTAATGACATTAGTGCTGTCCATATTTCTTTCTTTTGGAGTTAGGCTAGCTGTTCCAGCAACTTCCAGATTTCTTCAGAGACGCTCCAAAACAAAGTAAATCAGCTAATTTCCTAGAAAGTTGAGTCAGTTCTGTAAAGCTTCTCAAACAGAAAATAAGAGGGGAAATGTGCTCCATAGTGTTACATGTTATGTTCTGTTTTTTAGTTGTTGTGTTTTTTTTGACACAAGAGGATAATGTTGAGGAAACCGTAATTACAGTTCAAGGTTTCTTTTCAACCTTCAGCTGATAGCTTGGCATGTGTAGTTCCAATAATGAAGTGCTAATTTACTGAACGAACACACCTACCACAGACAGCCTCAGCTCACACACATGCATATACCCTTTATCTGCTTATGTCACCTGTGTGACGAATACGCCTCCTGACACACAAATCTCCTTATACCATCAGTAATCAAACACATGGCTGCTCTGATTTAAATGTTTAATTTGAAATACACTCCGCTGTCTTTGCTAACGTTTACTGTTGTAAGGATTTCCATATCACATGATCAGCACAGGATCTTGTTATACGTGAAAAACAATCTTACCAATGAAATATTCAGGAGCAGTCAATCAAGGACAATCTACTGCTCCTGAAAGTGTCACCGGGTTATCTCTTCACCACACAACATGAAAATAATTGAAGGGAGGATGCACTCTCTCCCCTCGCTTTCCACCAGACAGTCACTGTTTTGCTCCAAGCATCGAATCTTGCTGAGTGTGCAATGTGTATGTGCTTGAGTGTGCATGCGCGCGCGTGTGTGTGTGTGTGTGTGTGTGTGTGTGTGTATGTGTGTGTGTGTGTGCATGTGTGTGTGGTTATATGTCGTACGTCCGAACTGTTCTCATTACATAAGGACAGCAGCGGCACAGCAGTGGAACGGAAGTGACCACGTGTTCAGTAACTGGTTTACAGGTTGAGGTTGTAAAAAGATTAATCTAGCTGCTGGGTAGGAGACAGAAGCCTGCAGGCCATTTGAATAGCTCCCTGTAGTGTCTTCAATACACGCTCAATTATCTTGGCCTAAGATAACCACCCTTTCCCACCAGAGGACAGTAAAAACTCGAGCAGCACCAGAACTACTTTTCCTGAACATGTTCACGCATTGCAGGTAATAACATTCTGATGATGGACCATTGGGCTCTGAGGTTGTCTAACTGATTCATGAGTCCATGAGAAAATACATACAGACAGGAAAGTTAAATTATGTTGCAAGCACACAGTCCTGTGCCACTGTTTTTTTTTTGTGAAGATGTTAGACAGGTTACTTGAGCTTGTGCTACTCTCTAGTGGAGCAAAAGGGTTACTGCATCAGTTGATCACATGGCGGCGACCAGGGCCATTACATATGAGAGTTGTGACACTCCCACAGGAGCCTGTTGTAATTGGAGAGAGAGGAAGTCATGCCTGTCATGCCGCAGCTGATCTAGTCTTAAACATTGAATACCATCAGCACTCAACCTTATTCATTTACAGTGTTTCCCAAGCATGCTGGCTGGAATGATGATGAAATGACTGCATTCTAACGCATTAATTCACCTTTCATGCATCTACTCAATATTGTTATCTTACATAGACAGCTTTAGTAAAGTTTTTTTAGTAAGATAATAGCTAATTAGGTAATGATTGCAATTCATTCGTTAGTTAACAATTAAAATTAAAACGTATTTAGCTAACTTTATATTTATCCTTAAATGTCACTCTCTAAAGGATGTTGTTTCTTCGAAGACCGCCCATTTATGGAAAAACGTATCATCATCTTATCCATAATATTAATGAGACATACATAAATTATTTGATTATATTATGTTATACACTGCTGCACTACTAAACGTTATGGGAACACCCCACCTTCAATCTGAAATTAAATCGAACTCTGGGCCGCTGCAGCGAGGACAAAGCCTCTGTACATGGGATGCCCGCTCTACCAACTGAGCTAAACGCCGCCCCCTCGGATGTTTTTCTTTTTTAACAACACTTTCAGAAATCACGAATCCTAAAAAACGAAAAGAAAAAAAAAGGGCCTGTCCTCAGCTAAATCAGAACTAAATCTACTATTTTTCATAGTTTAGTTAAAAACTGTTATCTGCAAGTTTAAGTTATTATGATTCCCATCATATGATTAAAAATTGAATCTACAATAAATAGGATTTTGAGCTGTGCCAAAACTGTTTTTGGTCAACGGTGCTGTGTGGAACTAGGGCATCTGTCATATTCAATGGCACTTGTTGATTATACATGCACAGTTTCACTGTGTCTGTAACTTCTACTAATGTGGGAGGAAGGGGTCAAGACTTGAGTCCAACTGTAGCTTTCTTATTGAGGGGCAGATCAATGTAAGCATAACTGTACTTTCATATTGGAATAAGGGTGAAGGTAAGATCACCTCTGGTTGTATTAAATGTGATTTGTACAACTCCAGTGACCAGGAGGAAATGTTGGCTGTTTATGTTTCTGCAAACTATTGACAAGTTAATTTGTTTGTGTCATACATAGGCAACCATATTGAAATTAGCCACTAATTATTGAAAAATACGTGCCATATCATGTTCACATTACATAGTTATGGCCTGACTTTCATAATGGGAGGTGTTGGGGATGGTGGTGGAATTACAGATTAAAAGGCTGTCAGGCCAGTGACTCTGACACCACTGGATTCTTTTGATGATGAACCATGAAGTTTCAACATTTGTATGCATGACATGACTGGATATTTTTTTTTATTATTATTATTATTTTGGCCTTTGTAAGGCTTTATTGATAGTACAGCTAAAGATTAGACAGGAAACAGGATGAGAGAGAGGGGAAGTGACACACAGCAAAGGGCCCCAGGCCGGGATTCGAACCCAGGGCTGCTGCAGCTAGGACCATGCCTCTGCACATGGGATGCCCGCTCTACCAACTGAGCTGATGACTGGATATTTTTAAAGGGGCCTTCAAACACAAAAAACTGAAGCTTTCAAGTGGGAATTGGGACATTTACAGCCTAGTTTGTAGAGACAAAACCAGGTATTTCAAACCAAAACATAATCCATTTCTAACCTTAACCCATTGTTTTTTGTACCTAAAACTAATCTGACAAGAAACGCAGCTTAATCACACATTCTGTGCCTTCAAATTCAAGATCTTCATTTACATCAGTTCTCCTATTCATTCTCAAAAAACCTCATCACAGAAGCCTGTTATTGGACTGGCTGGTCACCAGTGGTGTGGTTTAATGACACCATAAATATAGTTTACAAGTGTAATACCGACATTGGCAGTTATTCGTGATTTCATAAGTGCTGGTTGCTGGAAACCGACACTGAGAGACACATTCAAAGGTCCACCAAATTGCTCTGAGTTTCTATTATGTTCCTTGGTACCTCAAACAGCATTATGCTGCCAGGAAACTGCACCAGCAGGAGAGGAAAAATACTTGGACAACCCTGAACTAATCGCTGCAATGCCTAATTTGTTCTGTATGAGGCCTTATGGGAGTTCTGTTAGCAGACAATTGCGAACACACCCAGCAGACACAGAGCAACACCAGCATTTAACTTATTCAGAGGAGCAATAGATACACAGTCCATACTGGAAACATCACCAGCATGCTTGGTTCATGTGCAACCCAGGACAAGAAGGCTCTGCAGCAGGTGATTAAAACTGCCCAGAACCCAGAATCATACAGTACATACTACAGAGCAGACTCCTCATTCCACCATCATTTTTTTTTTCTTGTGTAGCTATAAAGGGGCCACAACTAGCATTTCATGATACAACCCTTAGTTGTAAAATGACAAATAAATTAACCTTAAGATGTTTTAGTTTTTTTGTCACCTTTAGCTAACAAAGCTGTCTGGACACTGTGAGCTGTAAAACCAAAAGACATCTACAAGTGACATCTTTCACATTATTTTTCTTATTTAAACAATATAAAGAAATATTCTTTATGCAAATAAATGACTAGCTGCTTTAAAAAAAGAAGAAGAAGAAACAATTCCAGAATGTACTCTTGACCAAAGTAGTAGTCAGTAGGTTTTTTTTTTCAAGCTGTATAGTTGCAGCCCACAGTGCTGCAATGGTGGAATAAAGAGATTTTTTTGTCATGGGTATGTATTCCACATTTTAAGCAATAAAACAAAATGGATGAAATCTAAAATAATTATCAATATAAAGCAAACATATGCACTTATTATGTAAATGCTGCGTGGACAATTGAATAGGCAAATATAAAACACATCAGATTCAATCAGATATTTCCATCTTTCCCAGTTGTAGCAAGGTTTTGGGACTGACATGCCCTCCAGCATTTGCATCAACTTGATCGGATTTCTGTTACAGAACATGAAGTTCAGTACAGAACAGTACAGTTCATAACACTACACAACACTGCCTAGCTAGACTGGCTCAACCTTAGGACTTACTAAATATTTCCAACTTCCCATCAATGAATGGATGCTAGCCTGGATTTTTGTTGAACATTTGAAGAAGCCCAAATAGCTTTATGCACACAAGCCTCAGTCAACACCAGAGGATGCTGTTGCTCACATAACGTCTGCAAACACTGAGCCGTGGTACTCGCACTGCAAATACACTGCTCTGCACTAATGACATCAGGTTTACTGTGGTAAATCGATCATATTCCATAAGTGTTTGAATTAGAGAGAACACCCCAGCTGCAATGTACCTAATATATATGTTTCCACTTCTGCACATTTTGTTTTATCAACTTTCGTTATGAGCTATGGCTGAATCAGTCAAAAACATACAGGTGAACTAACATCTTAGAATAAAGTTGCATAAGGAACGTAGTTTAGTCTCAAGTATTGATGCAGTCTGTGTGACGATGAGATCAACTTTAAAAATGTGATTTTGAACATTTTGTTTTGATGCTGTTTTTATTTCATTTTGACTTTTATATGGATTCATATTTTTCTGACTTTCTGACTAACCATGGGACTGATTGCGTTTTCATTGAAAGCATATTAAAGAGTCTGATACTATTGTCCAAGCAGCATTTAGAGGTGAAGTGCTCTGCTCAATGCCAGTTCTGAGTGTAATTCCCGGCAGTGGCAACATGTCTCAATCATTTCCACTCAGAGCAGATGATTTGAACCTCAGATTAGCCTCTACCTACCAGCGTCAAACTTTTCAGCTGCTGCTGCCCCAGGATGATATACTGCCATGGGATCCTGTCCATCTCCAGTCAATGCGTGTGAGTGGCTACTGTATCTTTTCGATAGACGTTCCAAATGATATGACCATAACAGATGCAGGTCATGAATCAAAGGTCTTAAACCACCCGGCTAGCTGATGTGTTCAACAGGTGCTACTGTCCGATCTCCTCTGGATACACAACACTGAGGCACCACATAGAAATGCACATATAGTCAGACCAGCTCCACTGTCCTGGTCTGTGCTGTGTCCTCTCTACCTGGTGCAGGTCTACATCTTAGCCTCGCATGGACCACACCGACTGTTCCTGCCTTGTGTGAACTGAGCTCAGTGAACGCAATGACCCCATCAAATCAACCAAGCCTGAGAGGAAGGAGAGGAAAAAAATATACAAGCGAAAATTCATGCGCAGCATATCAAAGCATAACTCTTGTACCCTTTTGCTTGGCGCAGCTCAAATTAGAAAAGCATAAATGTGCTTGAAATACGAGGATCACACATGTTTCAAATGTGCTGAATTTTAATTGATGATAAATTGTGCTTTTGTAGACCCCAGACTACGCACTGAAGTGGTTAAAGGTGTTTTTTTAATAGACATAGGGTGGAAAATCAGAGAGAAAAATAATTCATGGCAGTTGCGGTTGTTTTGAGGGGAAGAGCTGAGCGAGTTCCCTCAGCTGAACTGTAGGTTGAACCAATTAATAGATTAAAGAGAGCCTTGGTAAGTTATTCTAGAGGCTTTTTTTGTTATGCTTGTGGAAAATATGCTAACAGTGCAACAGCAATCAAAATCCTGTAACTGTGGCTGTTGGAGGCCTCTAATTAGCCAATCCAATCATTTCATTCAGCCTTTATGAAAACATTGGACAGACCTCCTGTCTCTCTACCTATGCACCTGCCTGCCTGCACTCCACCTTTTGCGCTCTGCACTCATTGCGTATGGCTGGAGTCTTTCACTGGGCTTAGCAGATGCATTGCTCAAACTATTAATGATCTAATGGCACAGGAATGGCGGAGAAAGTGCCGCCAAAATGTCTCAATACTGGGACATATCCTCGACAGCAGTGAGTACTAACAAAATGTTCAACATTTACATCCATTATGTTAGGGCTTTTCTTACTTGCGAGTGAGAAATGAGGTCATAATGTACTCACAGTACACAGTCTATCAGCCTGATGTTTAGCAGGCAGCTATCTCAATAGCACAAAGCACACAGCCCCTTAGCCGAAGACTGAGTGAGCAGCAGCAGTGACAGACTGTTGTTCAGCTGCTAACCGAGTAACAAAGCACAAAGTTCCTGAATCATAGTACAAAGCGAAACCCAGCAACAACAGCCTCATTAAGCGTCTAATGTGAGCATAAAGCACACAGCTAGCTTGTCTAGATTTAATGGGTTAATGTTGAGTTTTTTCTTGCAGTTGGAAAAGTAAAAAGCCAGCAGCAGCGGCAGCAGGGCTGATACAGCAGATTTAAAGTTGTAGTTTCCCCACCAGTAGACACATCTTTGATTGGCTAAAGTGTCTCTGGGCTTCTTGGACAGCCGGCCTGTTTGCTCCACCTAACAAGTCTAGAGACACTCTTGCAGCACTTGCAGCTCCAGAGAATGAGTGACCCCTACAGGAGCAGCAGAAGACTGGGAGAGAGTCCGAAGTGGTCCTCGTGTCAGTGTGAAGAGGTCAAAGTGTTACTACAATTCAAACACCATGGAAAACAGAGCGACTGGGAGAGTTAACAGTTTTAATCAAGCGTAAAGAATGGAACTTACAAAGCCAACCAATCAGAGTTGGATGGGTCTCTCAGGTGGGATCCATAATACTGGGAGGCTGTCTTCTTGACTCGTATGACTGCACCCTCTCCTGTTCAAACAGAACAATACAATGACAAGGAGTGATAGTTGAATGCATTCATTCTGATTTCCCTTTTAATCCCTATTATTTATGTACTTATTTGACTAAAAATCCGAAAAGAGTTTTTCTTTTTTTGTTGTTGTGATTCAGTACTTTCAAATGTAACTTGTTCTGTCTTGCTGGTTTCTACAATCTTGCAAAAAGTGTGCACATATGTGCCACCAACAATCATTAATAAACCAAAAGTTTCCAGTACTAGTCTGTGGTTTAAGAAACCCTAGCCTAAAAGTGTATAAAAGCTGTGGATTTGGGTTTCAATCAAGAATCAGAATTGTCCCTGATTTGACTCCAGCTGCAGACCTTTGTTGCATCTCTTTCTCTCACTCCTATCTAATAAAGACAGCAAATGCTGAAAAGGTGCTTACCAAGATGGGACAGGGTCATCCTTACGTCACAAAAAAAGATGAAAAACAAAAAATAAATGTAATTTTGTGTATGAATAATTTTCCATTTCCATGTCATCTACCTGTGAGTATTGTAGATCCACAAGTAGGTGCACAACAGGCAATGTTTAGTAATGTTATCCCATTGGGCTGTACATAGAAATAAATATTGTTTCTCATACCCCATCACAAACTATCCCACTCAAAACCCCATCTATCCATCTCAGTCTTTTATGCCACCAAAAGAAAGAAAATAATGGAAATAATATTTATTAAAAATAGAAAAGCTCATGACAAATAAAACAAAATTGCATTTGCGATTTGATGATAAATTATGGGGCAGTCTTAAAATTTTGATGTTTATCTCATAATTTTGACTCACCATACGTACTTTTTTTATCATACATATATTTTCATCTATCTTCTTCTTTTTCTGGCAGAAATGAGCTTCCATACATTACATAACTGCAGATGTATAAAGAAAAAAAAATATTTTTTAAATTATATAAAGTTAATTTTTGACCCCTTTGATTTTTCTTGGACAGCTCATGGGTGTCTGAAACCTGAAGTTGGGCACCACTTCCCAATCTCCAAATAACCATATTTCTTTTTTTCTTTTCAATTATTTAATCAATGAATTATTTATAATTCATGTTATTCTATTATGGAGTTAGACTTGTGTCTTTATTACATGCGAGAAAATGAATGATCAGAGAGAAAAAAGTTATCACACTGATAGCAAAAAAGCAGTTTATGAGAGAAAAAATATATATTTGAGACAAAAAAGTTTTGAGAGAAAGTATTTTCTCATAGAACATAAAAAATATAAATTTGAAATTTTTAAAATTATTTCTGAGAAAACATTTTTTTTTAACTCTCAAATATATATTTTTTGCTATCAGTGTGAAAACATTTTCTCTCTAAAAAGAAATGTGATCTGTACGTTAAATAGGCTATCCTAAAGGTAAGTTTGCCATTACTGATGCGTTTGTCAGATTGTCATGGACAAAGAATAGCACTCATATTCATGAATGTGTATTATATTATTAGCATGCTAATCGCTAATTAGCCATCATGCTAGGTAAACTTATTACCTTTGTTCATCATATACAACCTCCTGTACAGTTTTACTCCATGGATTCAGAATAAACCATTTTGTTTTGATGAACAAGCAGCAAACGTTACTCTTCAGGTGCTTTGAGTCTAGCAAGTGCAAAGGTAGAAACTAGCTCACTAACGTTACTCACTAAATAAGGAGCGAAACTATCTAAATCAACATATTCATTTGGCATTTCATTTAAAGATAGTATAAACCAGGTGAGTTTGCACGTTTACCTAGCATGGTGGCTAATTAGCTATTAGTTTTACTAGCAATTAGCATGCTAATAATATAATACACATTCATGAATATGAGTGCTATTCTTTGTCCATGACAATCTGACAAACACATCAATAATGGCAAACTAGCTTACATTTAGGATAGCCTATTTAATGTTTAATCTTCAGTGATGTTAGCTGAGCTGAACTCCACATTACTAACCAGTTAAACATCCTTTAATACCTCTGATCTGTTACTCTCTAACCTGTTAGGACTAGATAGTCATTCCTATGATGGGAATGATTTTGATTACCAACTTGCTCAGCTAGCTACCCATCGAGTTGTGTGTGTCATCATCTTACCCAAACATTGGAGTCTCCGTGCTCAACTAAGGCAGCGCATCTATGCCGGTGAATCTACAATGGTGTAATGATTCAATTCGACTCCCAAGACGATTCTCACCCAACTGGCCAATAGGAATGTGGCCCCGCCCATGACATTATTTTCACATCGAGAGCAAAATCCTGACACGAGAGCAAGAAATTGTATCGAGAGCAAAGACGAGAGAGGAGAAACACATTTTTTTTGAGAGAAAATGTTTTCACACCGATAGCAAAAAAATATATATTCGAGAGTTAAAAAAATTATTTTGAGAGACTATTTTTTTCTCAGA